>BQNB010038763.1:0-48529 GCA_026074375.1 Tanacetum coccineum | reverse complement strand
CTATCCTTTGAATGTTTGAGGTATTCAGACTCTTTTATTGTAATGTACTCCTCGTCATCATCGAATGAGTACTTCATCATCTTGAATCTCTTGACTTTGCAGTTCGATGGTTCAGGAATTAGATTACCCTTATGTCCTTGATTTTCTTGAGTACAACCGATGTTGTCTGCTTTGTAATCCCTTCCAAATGTACGGTTCATGTCAAGATAAGGATTGCTTGCCCATTCAGTTTTTATATTCGCATATGGTCCTCGTCTAAAATTTTCCATACGAGTAAATAGAGTGATCTCGTGAGCATTCACTTTCCACCACCACTCTTGTAGTTTTACCAGTACTTCATATTCAAGCTCGTGGAAGTTTTCAAAGCAGCTATTCAACCATCTACAGAACTTTACCACCTCGGGAGTCGCGTCTCCCCATGATCCTTCTATTTTAGCCTTAAGTGCTAAGGTTTCATCCTTTAGTTTACCATCAGCTAGTTCATCATACCACCTGTAATCTTAAAAATAGGTCATGCTTCCTACTCGAACCATTCCTGGTAGTTCCCCACCATTACAGAAACCATTAATATCAGAAGTACATGTGGGCTACTTAGTTTTTCCATTCTTAAAGCGGTATGGTTCACATATATGATCACATAGTTGGCATGGTACCCCATTTTCTGACCACAGTTCTTTAGCACCTTTTACTTTGTTATTATCCATCTCTCGTTCATATTCATCATAAGTTTTGAGGTTTTGGATATAATAAGTGAATAGATCGGTGTCGATATTTAGGAGGCAGTTGAATTCGTGGTATTCCTCGCATAAGGGTATTTCAAAGTCAAATAAGTTTTCTTCTATCTTAAAGATTTCGGGAACATTGTCCGTTTTGTTAGGGTTGTCATCCTTCTCGGTTTCTTCTTCATTATGATTAGAAAGATGGTGGAATTTTAGGATGAACTTTTTAAGCATGTCATCCCAAGTAGTGATTGAGCCTATACACTCCTTTATAAACCATTCATATGCAGCTCCCGTAAGGGAAACATGGAAAATACTAAGCCTGAATCGGTCTTGAGTCAACCCATTGATTTTGATCGGTTCAACAATTTTGAGAAATTTATTGATGTGTTCGTATGCGTTTTCCCCATCATTCCCATAAAAAGTATCATTGCGTATCTTCACTACGAATGTTCCTTGTATTTCAATGATACTTTTCTCGACCATTCTTCATTCGTTGTCATTAGAGATGAAATTCTTTCGGGTAGCGGTGATGTAGTCATTTTGTTCCGCCATTGTGGTTTCTTTGTCAACGGTTTCCTTTGATTAAGCACAAATAATCAGTAGGATGTGCCCTTGGAGAAGGGAACACATAAAACATGAAATCGAAAATGAAAATTATTACTGTTACTGTATCAGATGATAGATACGCCGTATTAAATTAGTTTGAATACGTCGTATAGGTCTGTTGAATATCAGTACACCGTATAGAGTTTAACTGAATACGCTGTATTATTTGGAAAACAAATACGCCATTTAGACAATAAAAACTCCATACGCTGTCTTGATCAGAAGGTTTGATACGTTGTATCCAATTGGTGGATACGGCGTATCAGGTGATCAGTCAGAATAGAATACTGTTTAAAAACAATTAAATGCGGGAATTTAAACAAATAATTGAAAACACACAATGCGAATAAATACAAACAAAATTTAAATAATTAGATTACACTAAACTAATTAATTAATGGTTAGAAATAGAATAAGGTTTAATTATTTCACTCCCCAGAAACGGTGCCAAAAACCTGATGTGCTGTCATGTAGGGTCAATTTTTTGATTATCAAGTTTTAAATTTATATTTAGCCGACAAACCTAAAACAACACTTTAACGAGTAGTGTACCCGATCAAGATGGAGTTCGCAGTAAGTAGGGTGTCAAACACTAAGAGTTGAACAATAATCCTATATTCTATCATTATTTTAATTAGTCTATTTACTGGTTAAACCTATGCTATGTATGTTGTCTAATGATATAGGGGTTTTCAGCCTGAGAGACTGGCACAGGTTTGGTGGAAACAAATACCAATTCAATACACAATAAACACAAAAGAAGAAGATTAAAAGATAGAAAAGTGGTACAAGCCAAAGCCATATTAAATCCGGTTTAATGCTGGTTTGTTTGTTTTAGTGAAATGATTTACTTATCTCGAAGCGGCATATCATTCTTAAGACTTAGGCGGGACATCATCCTAAGACCTAGACACGATTAATCCTGTCATAATTAATGCATCCGCATAAAGCATCCTTTAGTTTAATTATAATCTATCTTAGAGAATTAAAGCAGTGGTGATCCTGTTAAAACCCTAGCCCAACGGGACTTTACCCACTTATTGTTTGACGGTGTTTTATATACTGGTAGTCCACTATTCAAATCTTTATCAGTTAATTAAGAGCATGATTGCTGAAACATAAACGGGTCACCTACCGGTCCAACTAAGCTCATAATTCAAAGACAAAGACAGAACGTTATTTGTGATCCTATTGGTCCAGTAATATGAAACACGATATGGAGAGCTATCCCGGTATCTAGATTACTTGGTCCGTATCACTAGATCCAGTTGAATGATAGGTCGCATATTCAAACACATAAACAAGTATGAGGTGATAAACATAATTAAACAATCAACGATAAATTAAGAAATCGATTTTAAAACAAACCAAACATTGAACTTTCATTAAGATGGCTAATACCCGAGGGTATTAGCCCACAACCATTGTAATTATACAAGCGTAATCAAACAATGAAAATTGAACGATTAAGAGAGTAAAAATTACATGATGTCTTCTATGGATTCATGATCAATGCTTGACCTTGGTGGCTGATCTTCTCTTCTAAGATTCGTCTTTAGTGAGTATGGTATAAAGAATATGATATTGCACACTGAAAACTCGTTTTTGAGTCTTCTATTTATAGTGTTTGAAAAAGACTCGATACGCCGTATCCAGCAAGGTCGATACAGCGTATTGGGCTGCATTCCTTGGAGTGCGCGCTATGTTCGTAATAAATCTTTGATATCATTCCCAATTTACTTGATTTACAGTATCTTTGAATAGTTATCTTCATGGATATGGCGTATGTAGACAGCATGGATACGCCGTATTGGGAATTGGGGAAACGCATTTTCTTGTGAAGTCTTGGCGCAGATACATCGTATCTCTTAAGTTGGATACGTCGTATTGGTGAAATTTCAGTAATCTTCAAATGTCTTTGTTTTAGCTCCAAATTATGCGTCTTTTAGCTTGTCTTCACAAAACACTCCTGAATTACTGCATTTATAAACTTTAAAGCAATTAAGTACTAAATAATGCAATAATTATATAAAAATGAGAAAAATAAATGGGATAAATGATATAATAACGTGAGGTTATTTGATGTCATCAATAAGCTTATTTTGTTTTTAATCCGTGGCTTTCTTTCTTTGCAAAGTAGCTTATTTGAAGCTTCCTTGGTCACTACTTGATTTTCTTTTTAGCTTATTTGGCCTAAAGTTTCAAGCTCTCCACTTCAACTTGTATTAAGCTTAGTTCATGGTTTATTAGCTATTATAAGCTCATGGGTTTAGCTTTTTTGCATTCTTGAATCTCTTATTTAAGCTACGGTTCTTGTTTTGTTATGTTCTTATGTTTTAACTTATAGTTCATAGCTTATTTCAACTTATTTCGTGGCTTATTTAGTGTCAAATAGCTTATTGTTCAAGTTTAAGTCCCTTGTAGCGGTTTGTAAAGGTTTAGGACAAAGATTGTACCTTTATTTGTTTGTTATTCGAAAGTTAACTAAAAAAAAGAAGTTAGTACCTATAGCGGTTTAGTACACTGGTCCCCAATGTCAGTAGCGGTTTGCTAAATTTGTGTAGCAGTTTGGTTGTTTCAACTGCCAGCGGTTTACCAATTGTAGTGAGTAGCGGTTTGATTACATCAAATAGCGGTTTGATTACAGGATCCAGCGATTTATATACTTTTCCATGGTCTCACTAAACGTTACTCTGCCAAATTTAAAAGGTGGCAGCGCTTTGATCATTTTCTAGGCAGCGGTTTAGTGTGACAGATTAGGAAGCGGTTTACCGAGTTGAAAATTGGCAGCGGTTTGAGACTTTCTTATCGCAACGGTTTACCAGGTTCAATATAGATGCCGAATTGTCCTAATTTTTATCGCAACGGTTTAGTAAGAAAACAAGGCAGCGGTTTATCTATTTTTCACTACGGTTTAGATATTTAAAATAGGCAGCGGTTTGACCTCTTCTTGCATCGATTTGACAAGTTTTTCAGCTAGTGGTTTAGTGAATAAAAAGCCAACAGTTTGTTACTTAAGACTTGGCAGCGGTTTAACACTTAAGCTAGTGGTTTACTAATTTAAAACAGGCAGCGGTTTACCACATATTTCTAGCAGTTTGCTTGACTTGGACAAACTTAATACTTTGACAAATAACTGTGACAAACAAACTTGGACTAATAATAAACAAGGACTTCTAATTTGCAATTGAACTTAAAAGAGAATTACTTATTCACGATTTCTTCTTGACTTTGTAAAATCCCGTAAAAGTTTTATTCTTTTCTTGGTTTAAGTCATAGATTTGTAAAATCCCGTACACTTTTAAGGACTTAACCATTCTACTTCAATCAAAAGCTAGTTAAAACCACTTATCACTAAAACAATCCTAACTTATCATTTCACATCACTCTTGCAATGTCGACCCAACAAGACATTTATGCATCTGGTTCCGAAACCCGCCCTCCTATGCTTAACAAAGAGAACTATGTTCCATGGTCCTCTCATCTTATTTGTTATGCTAAAATTAGACCAAATGGAAAGTTAATCTACAACTCTATTGTGAATGGTCTATATGTCAGACGAATGATTCCTGAACCAGGTGATGCAGACCGTGAAGTTCATGTTAATGAAACCTTTCATGAGTAGACAGATGACGAACTTACTGAAAAGGAGCTTAAACAGGTAGAAGCCGATGATCAAGCCATTCAGACTATACTTCTCGGCCTTCCTGAAGACATCTATGCTGCTGTTGATAGTTGTGAAAATACTCAGGAAATCTGGTTAGGTGTTCAACAAATGATGAAACATTCTGATATTGGAATTCAAGAGAAAAAGGCTATGTTGTTTAATGAATGGGAAAGGTTTACTTCTACTAATGGGGAATCGATTGAGTCTTGCTATCATTGTTTCTCAAAGTGGATGAATGATTTCAAGAGAAATAAACATTTTCCAGAAAAGATTGCCAACAATCTCAAGTTCCTAAACAATTTACAACCAGAATGGAGTCGCCATGTTACCATTACTCATTAAACAAAGGATTTGCATACAGCATATTACACTCAGTTGTATGATTTCTTGAAATACAATCAAAAGGAGATAGATGATCTAAGAGCTGAACGACTTGCAAAAACACATGAGCCTTTGGCACTCATGGAAAATTCCAACAATCCTTTCAATTATCCAGTGTTTAACCCAGATCAACCATCATCAAGTACCTACATGCAACAATCACAACCCAACAACAACTATAACCCATAATCATCATTTAACCAGAAATACATTCAACAACCAATGCCAAATCCTAAAGAAATTACAAATCCCATAACTGCTATGAACATGACACTTGTTCTAATGGCCAAGGCATTCAAACTAAACTACTCAACACCAACCAACAATAACCACATAATTTCATTAAACCTAGGCAATAGGATGATTGCACAACCGGGTATAAATTTGGGTCAAGACAGGCATATTCAGATTGTTGGAGGCAATGGTGGGAATCAATTTAGACAGTTTGCTGGGCAGAATATTAGGAATCAGAATGGGTATAATGTAGTACAGAATGTCGAGAATCAGGTTGTTCAGAATGCAGTTAAGAATCCGGGTATTCAGAATGTTAGAAATTAGAATGGGCTTGTTGTTGTTCCGAGGATTGCTAATTAGAATCCAAATAGGAATGGTAATGTTGTAGCAGCACTAGCTGAGGGTAATGCAAATGGTAATAATGGTAATCAGATAAGGTGTTACAACTGCAGAGGATTGGGTCATCTTGCTAGGAACTGCATTGTCAGGCCAAGGAGAAGGGATGCTGCTTATCTTCAGACTCAGTTGTTGATTGCTCAAAAGAAAGAAGCAGGAATCTAACTCCAAGCTTAAGAGTTTGATTTGATGTCTGCTGCAGTGGATCTTGATGAGATTAAGGAAGTCAATGCAAAATGCATTTTGATGGCTAATTTGCAGCAAGCATCGACATCGGGTACTCAGACTGACAAAGCTCCCGTCTATGACTTAGACAGATCAGCTGAGATACACGATTATGAAAATTGCTATAATAATAATAAGATATTTAATATGTTTACTCAAGAGGAGCAGTATACTGAGCTACTCGAGCCTAGTCCTGAACCACACCAAGTACAACAGAATGATAATGTCATTTTTAAGGTTTTTAGTGTGGAACAAGATGGGGGAACAATAGAACAACATCCTGCAACTGTTGAGGAAACACGTGCTTATTTTGAATCATTATATAATAATTTAGCAATTAAAGTTGAGAAAGTCAACACGGTCAATCGTAAGTTAAGAGAAACTAATGCTGATTTGACCACTGAGCTTGCTAGATATAAAAATCAAGAAAAGTATTTTGAAATTAGTCAAGAAAAATATGACAAACTTGAAAGATTTTATCAAAAGTATGTTTATCAAGAGTAATGTCTAACTAAAAATGCACTTTATTTATGTTCCGGTAAATAAATAAAGACTTTGAATGAGGAAATTGCAAATTTAAATAACCAGCTTTCAAAAGAAAAGTCAAATGTTTCTTTTCTTCAGTCTGATTTCAAAATTCACGAAGATGAGCTTCTTGATAAACAAATTCAACTTGAGAATAAAATAAAGGAATTAGATAATATTTTGGTAAAACGGGTCAATCGATGCACATGCTTTCACCTAAGCCAGACTCGTTTTACCACACCGAATAGAAAATGGCTTTGGGTTATCAAAATCCTTTTTATATCAAGCAAGCTCAGCAGAAACAACAAAGTTTGTATAATGGCAAAGTTCTATTAGAAAAGCATGATCCTCCTGCTGTGTATCATTCAGAGGAGACACTGCAACTTGCTCAAGAGAGTCGCGTAAAGATGAAACAATTAAACAAAAAAATAAAACAGACAAATTATACAAATATTAATCATCTTTCGAGGGTTTTTGTGTCTCAAACGGCCAAGTCACGTGAAGAGTTGTATTTTTCAAATACTTCTAAAATGGCCAATGTTTCTAAATCAATTTCAATACCAAATGAAGAGTTTTCGGATGATATTACACCAAGTGTTGCACGAAAATTTCTAAATGAGGTAAAAAACACCATTGTGACTCTTCAACGTGTTGTCAAATAAAAAATGAATTTAGATATACACAATTGGTCGTCTTCTGTCCATCAAGAGATTCATAAAATTGTAAAAGATAAAATTTTCCCCATCGTTAACCAAGTTGACGCTAGAGTTCAAAATTTCAAAATACAATTTTTAAAAGAAGCAGCCAAATTTGTTTGAGACTTCAAATCTCTTGCAAAAAAAGCTAATGAATCCCTTGCTAAGCACAAGGCTTTGGAATTGGAAATTCAGCGTCTCCTGAGGGCAGTTGTCAGTCAGGATATTATGTCTATTATGCAAAGTAATCCTGTTGTAGATACATCAAATCTCCAAACTGAGCTTGAACGTACGAAAGAATGATTTGAAAATTGTATCATTAAAAAGGAGAATGAATATGCTAAACTTTGGAATGATTGGTATAAAAAATGTAAAGAATGCAAATATGACAAAATTTCGTATGATAAAGCTTATAGTGACATGCAACAAAAGATCAAATGGTTGTAAGCTCAGTTGGGAGATCTCAAGGGTAAGAATAAGGATACTTCATATGTATCAGATACCCTTGATCATTTGTTTCAGAAACTAGAGAATGAGAACGTGGAATTAGAGTTTCAGATTAAGAATTATGCAAAAGAAAATGCTCATCTTAAGTTTGCCTATAAGAACCTTTTTGACTCTATTAATGTGTCACAGGCTCAAACTAAAGGAATAACTGACTCTTTGCAAAACAAATTAAATGATATGATTTATGAAAATATGAAATTAAGATCCCAGTTATCTGATAAGGTTTATGAACAAAAGGACACCACCAAAGGTACAAGTGTGAATACTCAGTTTTGTAAGCAATCAATTTTGGGTAAACCACCTTCTTTTTCTGGACCAAAACTCTATTATGTGACTCCTTTTCCAAAATCTAAAGGTCTTCCCAAGATCGATGAGTCACATGATTTATCAAAACCAGTCACTTCAAACTCGGTACCCAGGCCACAAGAATAAAAAGGTGTGAAAAATGATAAAGTGATTGACCTAGGAATGTTTAGGATTAATACTTTTAAGACTTATAGGGAAGAAAAGCATGTGCCTAACAAAACTACTAAAGCAAGCGTTAGGACAAAACCGATCACTGTTTCACAATCCTATATCATCACTAAGAAAGATGTTAATTCTGACTCAAATGGTTTGTCTTCTATAGGAATAGACAACGCCGCTAAGACTCGAAGGCCACAGCCTAGGAGCAATACAAAGAATGATAAAGTCCCTTCTGCGTCTAAGAGTAGTTGCATCAAGCATAAAGAAGTTGAAGTAGAAGAACACCATAGGAATTTACTGCTTGCTAAGAATAAGAAACATGTGTCATCTGAATATAATAACGTTAAGCTTGCTATTCAGAATGATAAATCTAAAGTTGTTTGTACTATGTGTAAGCAATGTTTAATTACTGCTAATCATGATGTCTGTGTGCTTAATTATGTGAATGACATGAATTCTTGTGGTAATAAATAAAAGGCAAATGTTTCATACACTAAAAATCAAAAGATTCAAAAGCCAGAGGCTAAGAAACCTAAGAAAGTAGGGTTCAAAGAAAGACTTGTTTCACCTACACCTAGTGAACCTAGTATTTCCAGTAGGTGGTCACCAACTGGAAGAATTTTTGACTGTAATGGAAAAATAATAAGTTTTAGGGCCACTAAGGGTCAATCTAATAGTGATAATGCATGTACTTCTAACCCTCAGGAACCTTCTTGCAAACGGTTTCCAACTCCCACTTCTTTTCTTGGCAGGTTATCCAAATTTATTTGTGGTGTGTCGACTCGGGTTGTTCCAAGCATATGACCGGGAATCTAAAGCTTCTCATCAATTTTGTCTAGAAGCTTTTGGGAACTGTTCGCTTTGGAAATGATCATGTTGATACAATTCTTGGTTATGGTGATCTTCTATGGGGAAATATATTGATCACCGGGGTTTATTTCGTTGAGGGCTTGGAGCACAACCTGTCTTGGTTGGGCAATTTTGTGATTCAGATTTAGAGGTCGCTTTTAGAAGAAACACATGTTTCATCAGAAACTTAGGAGTTGATTTGTTAAAAGGAAATCGCACAACAAACCTTTACACCATCAATCTCTATGAAATGGCCTATGCTTCTCCAATTTGCCTCATGGCTCGGGCTACTTCTACCAAGTCCTGTTTATGGCATCAATGTTTATCTCACCTTAATTTTGACACCATAAATGACCTTGCCAAAATGATCTCGTCACCGATCTTCTAAAGTTTAAATATCATAAAGAACATCTTTGTCCTTCATGTGAGCAAGGAAAAAGCAAAAGGGCATCTCACCTACCTAAACCCGTTCCAAATTCTAAGCAGAGGTTACACCTTCTTCATACGGATTTGTGTGGTCCAATAAGAGTCAAAGCATAAATAGAAAGCGGTATGTTATGGTGATAGTGGATGATTACTTTCGTTACACTTGGGTACACTTTCTCAGATCTAAAGATGAAGCACTAGAAGTAATTAAACCCTTTCTGCAGAAAATCGCAGTTCTTCTTCAAGCTCCTATCATCAGTGTGAGAACCGAAAACGGCACAGAATTCAAGAATCAAGTGCTTTAAGAATACTTTAATAGTGTTGGCATCTCTCACCAAGCATCTTCTATCAGAACACCTCAACAAAATGGAGTCGTGGAATGAAGAAACCGCACGCTAGTAGAGGCTACTAGAACAATGTTGATTTTTTATCGTGCACTGTTATTCTTATGGGCTGAAGCAATTGCTACTGCGTGCTACACTCAAAACCGCTCCCTTATTCACCATCGATTTGGCAAAAAACCATACGAGCTGATTAATGGTAGAAAACCGGATATCTCCTTTTTTATGTATTCGGGGCTCTCTGTTATCCCAAGAATGATCGTGAAGATATTGGGAAACTTGGTGCAAAAAGGTGATATTGGCTTCTTAATTGGTTATTCTGCTAATTCATATGCTTATAGAGTTTACAACCGAAGGACAAAGAAAATCATGGAGACAATGAATGTGACATTTGATGAGCTTTCAACTATAGCTTTTGAACAAAGCAGTTTAAAACTCGGGCTTCAAAGCATGACTTCTAGACAAATCAGTTCAGGACTCGATCTTACTTATGCTCCGTCAACTATAACAACTCGACAACTAACTGAACATGAATTGGATTTACTGTTTGAAGCTATGCATGATGATTATATTGGTGGTCAACCGTCAGCTGCTCCAAGAACTATTCCGGCTGCTCAAGCACCTCAAGTTCTTCAGACTCCAACGACATCAACAACAATAGCAGACTCCGCATCGACGCCAACAAATTCATCCTCTAAAGGTACAAATATTCCAAACCCTTTACAAAATGTTGATGAGCTCGAAACACAACAACAACAAATTCAGCAACAAGATAATCAAGCTTTACTTCATCCTAAAACAGTTGCTGATAATGTTCTGAATGCTATGCTCGATGGAAATATGTTTGTTAATCCTTTTGCTACTCCATCCACAAGTGTTGCTGAATCATCATCTTCACAATATGTGGATCCATCGAACATGCATATGTTTTATCAACCTTACCCTCACAAATATCAATGGACTAAGGATCACCCTCTAGAATAAGTGATAGGAGAACCCTTACGACCAGTTTTGTTAAGGAATCAACTCCGAACAGATGGTGACATGCGCATGTATGCACTAATAGTGAGCATTATGGAACCAAAGAATGTCAAAGAGGCTATGACTGACCCTGCATGGATTGAATCAATGCAGGAAAGCTTCTCTAGTTCAAAAGGCTTGATGTATGGGTGTTAGTTCCTGCTCTAGATAACATAAAACCCCTAACTTTTAAATGGTTATTCAAAAACAAGCATGATGAGGAGAACACGGTCATCTAAAATAAGACTCGTATAGTTGTAAGTGTACCACCAAGAGGAAGGAATAGGTTTTGAAGAATCCTTCGCTTTAGTTGCTAGAATGGAAGCTATCAGGATATTTTTGGCATATGATGCACACAAATCATTCATTGTGTTTCAAATGGACGTGAAAACTGCTTTCTTGCATGGTACGTTAAAAGAAGACGTGTACGTGTGTCCACCTAAAGGTTTCATCGATGCTGATCATCCAATCCATGTATACAAGTTAGAGAAGGGACTATATGGGTTAAAGTAAGCACCAAGGGCATGGTACGACAAATTGTCAAAGTTTCTCCTTCAAAATCACTTCTTCAAAGGCACCATTGATCCAACGCTGTTTCTAAGACGCTTCGATGATGACAAATCTTAGTGGTTCAGGTCTATATAGATAATATTGTCTTTGGTTCTACAAACCCTAGATACACTCAATTATTTTCTAACCTTATGAAAAGCCGCTTCGAAATGTCAGTGATGGGGGAAATGACATTTCCTTGGTTTACAAGTTAACCAATCCTCCCCGTAGCATCTTCATAAACCAGTCCAACTACGTGTTAGAAATCCTTAAAAAATATGGAATGGAAACTGGTGATACCGTTGGAACTCTAATGGAGATCAAAGACAAGCTTGACCTTGATCAAAATGGAACTCTAGTCGATGCAACAAAATGTCGAAGCATGATTGGTGCACTAATGTATCTTACGTCAAGCACACCGGACATTAAACATGCTACTTGTTTATGTACTTGGTACCAGGCTAAGCCAACCGAGAAGCACCTTAAGGAAGTTAAAAGGATCTTTCGTTTATCTCTGTGGAACTGTTAATATGGGTCTCTGGTATTCAAAGGATTTTGGCTTCAAACTTACTGGATTCTCTGATGCTGATTATGCAGGATGTAAAGACACCTTCAAAAGTACTTCCGGTGAAACTCAATTCTTAGGCAAAAAGCTGGTTTGCTGGTCCTCGAAGAAACAAGACTGTACAACGCTATCAACCGCGGAGGCAGAATATGTGTCTCTATCCGCTTGTTGTGCCCAAGTCATTTGGATGCGAACATAGTTAACGGATTATGGCTTTCACTTCAACAAGATTCCTATCTATTGTGATTCAAAATCTGCCATAGCCATATCCTGCAACCCGGTCCAACACTCAAGAACGAAACACATCGTTGTCCGCTACCATTTCATTAAGGATCATATAGAAAAGGGTACGATTGAACTGTATTTTGTCAAGACGGATTACTAACTGGCTAACCTCTTCACTAAAGCTCTTCAAGTGGATCGCGTCAACTATTTGGTTTGTCGGCTTGGTATGCGCAGCTTGTGCCCTCAAGAACTTAAACGTCTTGCAAAATCTTGGTAATTATTGGTATATATTTATCTGAAAAGAAAAATATAAAAATATAAAACCGATAAAAGCAAAATACAAAATCAAAACATAGGTGAATAAATTAATATTAGCACAGGTGAATAGATAAAGTTCGAGCGAGAGTTTTTAAATGTTTTCAAAACATGTCTCTTTAAATTTTTCTCTACGACTTCTAAGTAAATGTCAGCTTAGGATTCGGTCTTCAAAGAAAGGAAAATGTTCATTTATTCACATTTATCGTAAACGACGGGAAGTTCATATCTTCTCGGTCTTGAGCAATGTCATATAAACATTCCAAGTTTATGAATGCTCAAGAGAAGCAATAAGGAAATGATAACTAATCAGATAAATATAAAATCATTTTCCTGTTGAGCACAATTTTTCAAGATATTTTTATCAAAAAGAAATTTTAAAATCTTTCAAAATTGTATGCTCAACAAACTCCCACTCTAAGTTTCACTCTATTCTATTTTTGAGGGGGAGTATAACAATTAGTTCATTTGGCACGCCTTCCTATTCTCCCAAAACTTAGTTGGACTCATGTGAATTACCAGACAATTACTTGTTTTTTAATTCACTAATATTTCAAAAATTGTCACCACATATGCAATTTTTAAAGAGGAGAATAGTGATTAAAATATGAACAATAAGCTTAATATGGATACGATCTTTAATCTATAAGTGCGTTCCCATACCTTGCATGTGCAAAACTCTTTCATAATATGGTGCATATATAGAGGGGGAGCTTTTGGTGATATAGAAAACTCTCAATGTGTTATAAATGACTTCTCGAACACGTTGATTGTTTTTCCAATGGTTTTATGGATCTTCATGGCAATACCCAAAGACCGACCAACTATTATTTCTCAAGAAGTTATAAGGCAGTTAAGGTTAGGTATCTTTGTTCCATGATCCAGCTAGAACCGGAGAGATCTACCCAGGAACACTCCATTAGATAGAGTAGAAGTCCTAGGTACGATTGAAAAAAGGAGTAAAGTGAGATTGGGAAGAATGGTATCCAAGGCATGAGTTATCGCCGGAACAAACCCAACATGGTGATAATGAGGACGCGTTGGAATAAAAATGAAAGGGTTGAAGAATGAAAAAGAATTATAAGGATAAAGGGTGTAAAGAAAGAAGTCCTCCATACAACCTTAGGCAGACACCGGGTCAATGCATAATCTATCGGTAATCACAAAGATGATTATGGTATTGAAGACAAGTCGTCATGGACCCAGTGATGCAATGCACAACCCATCCCAGCTACTTAGGCTTCTCTCAAAAGAAGTTTGTTTCATTTCTCATGGAGTACAACACGCTTCTATTGAATTTCTCATTTCGAGATCGTAGATATTAAAAAGGTGGCAGTTCGCTCCAGCCTTCGATCACCAAATAACAAACGTGCACTTATAGAGTCTAAAGCCAACAAGATCAATCAATAAATCTCATTAGGACACAATTTCATTTATACTTGTTGTTCATCATCAAGAACACAAGTTGTACAAGAGTCCAACACAGACGCAAATATAATCTGTGTGTATTAATGAGAATTGACAAATGCTTTTTGAAACATAAAACTTTTGATATGTTTAAAAATCTTTATTCACTGACATGTCGACTAATTTTTAAACAAGTTTTTCAATCTCATGTCCATTGTGACAGCCTCAAAAGGCATATGGGCATGGGAAGACTAAACACGTATTGACGGCTCAATCTGTGAGACAGTAACTTACAAATTCACTCTTACCGTGTTGTTTGCTTTGAGACGCTCTGATAACGAGAACGACTAGTATGGCTGTGAAACCCTGTCAAGGAGATTCTTTTGAATTCTACCTGATCACAGGCAGTATTTATACTGATTAACAAGGAACCGTAGTTATTGCAACTATATTCGACGAAATAACAAAGAAATATTCGTCCATATATGTTGTTTATTACTAACTTAAACATGCAAGAGAAGTCGATGGCATTTCCACCGTATTCTAGTTGACCCACAGTCAAGGCCACATACTCATTCTCAAAGTTCAAGGATACATTCAATGGCATTAATCATAAACTTAAAGACAGTTCTGAATTTTAAAGATACACTTCCGCAAGCTCTGATAAACAAGAACTTCCTCAAAGAATGTCAAGTATATGATTTCAAATAGATCAAGTCACAAGGTTTATATTGAGGGAGATTATCAGCCTTTAAGGGATGAGTATGTTGGTTAAGAATTGTTCTAGTCAAGAAAGATCAAGATTATCTCAAGGCTAAAGACCAAGATATCAAGTTTAAAGATAAAGATATTAAGTTTAAAGATAAAGATATCAAGTTAAAGATCAAGATCCAAGATCACAAGCACACAAATGGAACGTCAAAAGAATTCCCAAGTCTACAAGGTTCCAAGACTCAAGATGTCACAAGAAGTGAAGACCACCCCTTAGGGGGAGATTGTTAGACCTAGTTTTATTAAAGTAATGGTCATTAATATTCCTGAACCTTGTATTAGTCTAGTTTATGTTCTCGAGAATTCTATAAGCTAACTAGGTCTAAGTTATAGGCTTAAAGCCCATTAGATATCAAGCCCGGCCCATGGAAGCCCACTTAAACCCACAGCCGATCAATGTACTTTATATAAAGCCCTCTCTAAGTGTGGAGAGGGTGTTGGTTCTCTTTCTTTATTCTAAGCTAATCAACTATTCTTTTGTTTTCTCTATAGTTCTTTATCTCTCTAAACATATCTCTCTCTCTAAAACTCAAGCAATTCGTAAGATGTGTATGTGTTTAGATAAGGCTATCAATGACCATCCCAATGCTTGTCTTTGCTACATGATCTACTGTCTTACCATTGGAAAATCCTTTAATCTTGCCTACTACATTGCCAAAAGAATGGTAAGTGTGACCAAGAGCGTCGATATGACACTTCCCTATGGAATGCTTCTCACTCAACTTTTTGAGCATGTTCGCGTCGCTCATCCTCATGCATTATCAGATGATCTCTATCTTTTGGATCACGTGATGATTCCTCTCTTCGAAAAGAGAGTCTTCAGGATCATGCCAAGTGGAAAAAGGCCTCGCCTCCCAACTCCCACTCCCTCCGAATCATCTAAGTCAACCTCCTCCTCTTCTCGTCAAGAAGAAGAAAATGATCCCATAAACAACTTTACGCTTGACCCCATTCCCTACATCAATCAACTTCCACCCATTAAAGGAGGAGAGTCACCATAATTCAAGCAAACCAAGGGGATGTTCAAGTGCCTCAGTCATTTCCTCTCCAACCTAGGGAAGAAGAAAAAGTAAGGGTGTGCTAGAAGGTGTGAGTCACAAAAGGGGTTTGTGTCTAATGAACTTATTTGGTTTAAACTATTTGGTATTTGTAAACTTTTGAATAATCTCCCTTATCTCTCTTTGTATATTTGAATACTCGTATGGTGTGTCCTAAACTTAATCGTTAAAGTCTTATGGATGTTATCTTATGTCTTATATTGTTTGCGTTTCTTATTAAGGAGCGTTTGGTTTAGTATAACCTTTTAGGACTAAGAATACTTTTGCTTCTCCCATTTGCCTAGGTTCATCTAGCACTGGTTTTTTGATCTATAAATGAAAGGGAAAAACAGGATTAGGATTACGTTTAGACCACTACTAGAGAAATAGAAAGTTTAGGACTTTGGCTGCTGCAACCGGTTCCATCTGCAACAAAGCCGGTTCCATCGGGCCAATGAAACCGGGTTTGCTGGTTCTACAAAGAGCATTTGCTTGTTTTTGGGTGATACCTTTTTGATCTAAGCTTATAAATATGTTAGTTAGACTTGTATTAAGCTAACCCTATACCTGGTTCTTTCTTGTTTGACTTAAAAAAAGGGAGTCCTAATGATTAAGTTTTGAGAAAAGTTAGTGGCATAGACATTTATTGTTTTTGCATGGCTTTTGAATATAAATTTAGGCACTAGTTAGAGCTTGTTATCACTATCTTAAACCTACAAATAATCAGCCTTAAACCCCTCCCTTGATCATCATCCCCATGGCTTCAAGTGCTAACTCTTCCACCCAAAACCCCCCAAGAAAATTGCCTAGAACCGATTTCATTGATCTTTCGTCAAATGAATCCTCACCCATCCAAAACCATCCTATAAACACCACCATAGATACAACTCTTGCTCTAACAATCCCTCCACCAATAATTAACCAAACAATCCTATCTCAATGAACTAATGTATCACCCTTAGCTCCTGGAGCTTTTGTCTTCTCTACTCCTCCTAGTTCACCACTTGAACCACATCCTTACTTAACCTCTTTAGATGATCTTCCACCAAGAAACTCCAATCTACCACCTCTATCACTATCTCAAGGACTCTCCTAAACACTCCCTCTACCAATGCCTATAGACTTTGAGCCATCTTTCCCTCAAATCAATCTCTCTAGAAGTAGAATGTGTGCTCAACCCAAACCATTCCTAAGTAGAGAACAAGTGATTAAACAACTTAGTCAATACTAAGAATTTGACCGTCACCTTGAAGCCGCAATCCAAATTTCACAAAATGTGCAAAATAGTCTCCTTCCTCTATTCACCACCACTTATCCTCAAATGCCACCATCAATCCACTTCACCACCACCTCTACAACCTTAATACCACCTTTTAGGACATTACTTCCACCATTAAGCACCTTTATTCCTCTTGATCAATCACTATGGATGGAAAGTCCCCCTCCTTCTCAACCTCAAGAACATACTTGTCCCTATTGTCAACGAACCAAAACTATTTTCAACAATCTTCAAAACGAGATGAGGTTTATGTTGAACCACATTCTTGAACGCCTCAACCATATATCAAACCAACAACCATAGGATGGTGATTGCAAGCTCGTATAACCTTAGACATTAGAAAATTAAACTAGTTAGAACATTACTCATGAGTTTAGTTTTTATTGATGAAAATCAATGTATTTTTAATTCATGATTAAATGCTCTTAATAATATTTGATCTATGTGTTTGCTTTGATTATTGTTCATGTTATGTGATCTTTATCTTGATATTTAAGATGGTTACCATACAGATTATCTTGGCATATGTGGTATACCATTTAAATAAATTACTTCCTGCCAAATTTGGCGATGCTGACTTTTGATTGCTGGTCAGCCAGTTCTATTCACTTAAAAAGCCGCTTCCTTTTATGAATAGAATCGGCTGGAACCGGCAGCACAGGAACATAATACTTATTTTTTATACCTTTACTCTTGACTTAGGAGATCTTTAATAACATTTCTTTACAGGTTTCTCCCATCCAGGAGGAGCATACTTCTTTCATTACTAACATATTTTCTTGTAGCCTTCTAAATTCATTTGGAATCCTTGACGATCCCACTTAGGGGGAGCATGGGATTTGATTCTCTTAGAATTAACTTTTGTCTCAACACTCGTCGAACTTTCTTATATTTCATTCCGAATCAACCATGGTTCCATTTAAGTCAAACCTCCTAACGTTATTACATTGCATTACATACTCTAATTAGTTTTTCATTGACGCTCTTTTTGTTTTGACATCAAGGGGGAGAAGGAAGTAAAAACTCCAATTTAAAACTTATAAACTTTATAATTTACTTCCAATAAATTTGTGTTTGTCATCAACAAAAAGGGGGAGATTGTTAATACAAATAAACCGTAAAAACGTTTATTTATATTTTACGATCTATCCATGTTTTGTCGATAACAAAACATAAAATCATCGGAAGTAGAAAATAAAGTTTACTAGTTTTAAACCAATAGTTTTCTAACTCAACTATCATCTCATTTATCTCACACATCATATATATTGACTTTGTTAGATTTTATATAAATACATCTTTAGAATAAATGTGAAAAATAAGACTTAAACATATATTAACAAAGTACACATTAAAAGATATATTTTCTATAAAAGAAAAACATTTTATACATCATGCATGACCTCAAAACATATCTAGACAAGATTTTTTGAAATCTAAATTCGGATTTGTTGTTAAATGGCCGGTTCACTTCAGTTGCACTTGCAGGTTCCAATGTGGTGATGGAACCGCCAAGAACCGAGCTACAGTATTGGCCGGTTCTATTATATTGCACTAGCCAGTTCCATTAACTGGTGGAACCGGGCTACAGTAACTTTCAAGCCTATAAATACCAAGTCATTTTTCTTGTTTTAGGCATCAATTAGAATAACTTTTCACTCTTATATTCAGCTAACATCTGATCTTTAATCATGTTCTTTTCATTTTAGTGTTTTGGTGAATTTCTTAATAGGAGAAGTTTTACCTACGTTTGCATACGAGATCAAGCATCAAGGATTACTTGTAGCAAGTATCTCTCATCTCTTGAAGATCTATCTATTGATTTCTAAGCATCATCTATCATTATAGATTATAGAGACGTGTGTTTGGGAAAGTGTATTACACTCGATAGGATTCGTAGGGTCGAATCTATCTTTGTTGTATCTTAGTGTATTGCTTAGTACCTATTAGAGGGTAAGCATTGTGGGGTTTGTTCCTCCATATCGGAACATGGTATTTAGCTTAGTACCATACAAAGGGTAAGCAAATGTTAGATTGGTTCATCCTTATAAGGAACCCGATGTTTAGCTTAGTACCGGATAAAGGGTAAGCGACGTTGTGAGGCTTCTCCGCCGGTTTAAGGAGTTTTTGGTGACTAGTGTATTCGAACTCTCAAGTATATGACTCGGGAAGTGGAGTAGGGCAAGGAAGGTGACCTTGTAGCCGAACCACTATAAATATCCATGTCTCATATTCTTTATGGTTTATATTTAATAATTGCTCCTAAACTATATAAACAAATAAGATCCACAACAATCTGAGATATTTTAAATTAAAATTTTAAAAAGGGAAAACTATTAAACCTCCTTCTAATTTTCCACATAATTTACTAAAGCTTATCTTAGAAGCTTTATTTTTCCTATATAATAGCAAGGTTGTAATAGAGATCGGTAATGCATTTCCTAAACAAACAAAATAATACAACAATGTATTAGTTGATAGGAACATCCTATCCTAGAACACACAAATACATGAAGATGCTTGTGGTTCATATTAGGAGAGTTTATTTGTTATTTAATCCTGATTGTTGTTTCACCAACAATCGGGTATAATTCTTTGATTTATATCAATAAAGATTAAACGTTGAAAAGTACAAATTGTGTTATTAGATCTTATCGGTCTCGTGTTAAATATATTACATTTGTTTGCATGATTATATGGACCAACAAGGGGTATCAAGAGTGGGTGGATTATTCTTATGATCCAAATCCTTTTTAGAAAGATTACTAATAGCATTTGAGCTATGTCAAAGTTAAGTGTAGAAACTTCAAAAGTTGCTACTGCTGTTGTAACTTTTAAAGGGGAGATATACACTTATTTTGACTAAAAGCCAAAACATAACCAACACCCACCTGTTATGAAAACTGAAGAAACAAACCTTCAGCTTTGTCACAACAACCATACAAAAATCTTATCTTCCAATCCAAATACAAAAACCCAGATCAAAACTCATCACCCTTAACACAACAAACATACAAATAAATCTACAAACATAACTATAACAAAAAACTACAATCCTAAACACAAACCTTTAAACCAAAAATCACATCATCACTCTCAGACAGTCTAGAGACAAACCATAACTAAATCCCTTGGATAGTTGAAAGACAAACCATAACCAAATCCCAGATCTAAAATGAGACTTAAACAATTTCATAAAAACCTCATCACAAAAACCAAATTCAAAACCAAGATTCACAACATCACATATACAAAACAAACAAAAAACCCAGATTCATATGGATCGACACACCGCATCACACAAAAAAATTCACTAAACATAAACAACAAGAACACAACCCATTTCACGAAAACCCAGTCTTATCGGACCAAATCAAGAGATAACCCATAACAAACAAATCCCCCCACATAACCTTCATCCAAAACCTAAATAACAGATTCACTAAACCTAAACATCACTCAAACCCTCAAGTCACAAACCAAATCAGGATCGGTTGTTCTTTTGCTCGTTTTCAACATGGTTCGGATGGCGACACAAACATAACCCAAATCTTAAAACCCACAACAACAATAAATCAAATCCCATAAAAACCCAGATCTGTTAACCTAAAATAAGAAACAACAACACCCACGCGGTGAGTATCATGATTGAATAGATAGGTTTCGAGGGTTATAATGGTGGATTTCGTTGTTGGTTTTGAACACTCAAGAAACCACGTCACAAAATCGTAGGTGGTATGAGAGTGTTTAGGGTGTGATGTGTTTGTTTAAGTTTAAGGAGGAACTAAAAGTTGGGTATATTCAGTTTTATAAAAACTAAAAGAACAAAAAAACAAAGGGTGTATGTTCATGGGTATAAGCTTCAGTGGGTTTGGGCCTCAGTGGGTTTAACAAGATATACATATACATGAAGTGTTATATCAGTTTAATAAAATTGAATTTAATGCCAAAGCTCACGTGCATATATATAGGGGTCATGAATCCTCTCCTTGAACCCTTAAGCTAAACCTTTGACATTAAACCCTTCAACTGGACCCCAGTCGCTGAAGGCTGTGCCGAATCGAACTTATAACTGAACCACAAGTTAAAAGAACCCGGTCACTGAAGCCGAAAAGCAAGTTAAAACCCAAAGTTGAACCTGGTCACAAGACCTGAACTGAACCCCCTTCAGTTTTGAACCTTTAGTTTTAACAAAACCTTAGATGTTGAACCAATTACAAAACTGGTCACCGAACCCAGTTAGAAATTAAACGGAACCTCCAAGAAAACCAAAGAACCTTAACGACTTAAACCTTGGACGCTGAATTGGTCACCGAACCCAGTCAGATACTAAACTAAACCTCTAAGAAAAACTAAAAAATTTAGCAGCATCTACAACAAAGATTCAAGCTTTTTGCTTTTTATTTTCTTGTAATTCAGAGTAAGAAGAAGTCATTATGCTCACTTACTACTGATTAAACTTAGGCTATTTTTCTATCCAAATAAGGGGAGATTATTGGGCCAATTTAGTGCCTAATTGTCCCTTGTACAAGATTTATATGTAAAATATCCTAAGTAGATGATAAAGCCTTAATTATACATATTTTTGGCGACGTTATTATATATATTTATATCATTTCTTGTGAACTTTTGATACTTAATAACATAAAATATGTGCAGGTTCACTTGAAGATAGTTCGAGCTCAAAAGTATCCAAGACATAAGTGTTTACGCCTTATGGAGGAATAGCTAGAATATAATAAAGAATAAAGACCAAGTACGCCATACTTGTCTCCAAGTACGCCACACTTCAGTCTGGAGTTAATGAATGCAGTAAACACTTGAAGTACGACGTACTTTAACCCAACGTTAATGATTTTAACCGACAAAGAGGGGAAGTATGATGCACTTTCTATAAAGTGCGCCGCACTTTACCCCTCGACCAGCCTATAAACATAGGTGAATTTTGCCTCATTTCATACACAGTTCTATCAATAATTCTCTCTGAAATCTTTATCATTTATGGGTTTTAAGGATGAAATTCCGGCAAGAACGAAGACGATTTATAATATTTAGTATAATACGGGTTTAGTAAGATTCGATACTTGTAAACGGGTTATGTTTTGATCTATTTTATATCTGAATCTCGTATGTTTCTTGTTTTGTTATTATGAACTTTGTAGCCATGAGAGGCTAAAACCTCTTATGACTACTCGGTTACGTTAATATAATAAAGAAGCATATGGTATTATTGTGATCTCGTCAATCTTAAGCTTACGTTGAAATCCTATCGTGTCTAATCTTGTCAACTTTGTTTATCAACTTTGATTATATACGCATAATGGTATAGGTTAAAAGACCCATATGTACTATATAGTTTTAAAGATTTTTCTACGATCTTTATCCCATGGTTAGAGAAATCTGCTTACGTTAACTGATAAACAAAATAGATTTGATATAATAGTGACTTGATTATTTACGTGACACACTTGATTAAGTTAACTAATATAAGTCTTAAGTTAAAAACAATTAATTTGTGAAAAATGTTTTTTGACAAAAAAACTATTTTATAAGTTAAAGACTCAAATCGAAGATCATAATTATACCATTGCTGCTGAATTATATGAAGCTATCCGAGTAGTCATATTCCTTTATCATTGAAACTTCCCATAATCAGTTACTTGTTATTCATCTTGAAAAAGTTGTTATAATTTGTCTTAATTATTTTGATTGTACGAACATAACCAAATCCCTGTGAACGACCTGGTCTCACCTAAAACATTATACTTCATACGTGGGTTATACTTTACCCGTGTGTTGGTCTAAAATCAGTAAAACTAGTCTTATAAATTTAAAGCTTTCACAACACATCAAAGTTTTTGGCGCCGCTGCCGAAGATTTTAAATTGTTTTATAATCAATTCTTAGTAATTAAAACAAATATTAATCGCTTTTCCTACAAAAATAATTCTGCTCACTTTCTGTGACTTTCGTTGCAGAAAGTGCACTATACTTTCTGCAGTCAAACGTTTTTTCGAAAACGTTCCCCCAAATCTATTCTCAAACATTTCGCCTTGGATGCATACACGTGCTTCCAAATCTAAACTTGTCGAACCATTAGCCAAACCTGAAAGAACCTTAAATCGTAGACTTCATCGACGAAACAGGAGAGTCCCATTCGAACGAAGAGACGAACAACCCGAACACCCAAAAGTAATCTACGCACCTATCCTTGATATCGCACATTTCTGTCACTTTCTGAAAATCCTCAAAAATCACAACCCCATGGATGACGATGTGGGTAACCGGTCGTGTTGTCACCCTGACTCTCGATCTGACAATCACCATTCTTGAAACCGAAAATGAATTCGCCATTAAATGTAATAACTTGACACTCGTCAAAGGGAACCAATTTGATGGTAGAATTAAAACCAATCCTCACAAGCACTTCTACGAATTTCTCGGTATATGTGATATGTTCAAATATGGAGAAACCAAAAATGAAGTCGTCCGCCTAATGATGTTTTAAGCAAAAACTTGGTTGGATGAACTCAACGAAGGAACAATTAAATCCTGGGATGAACTTCGAACCGCTTTTATCAGCCAATTCTTTCCCCCAACTCTATTCGATCGACTTCTCGAAGAAATTCAATCTTTTTCCCAACATAAACATGAAACTCTAACTGATGCTTGGCTTCATATGAAAGAAATTCTAAGAAATTGCCATGGTCACAATCTTACCAAAGGCAATAATATCAAAAACTTTTATCACTGCCTTAACGAAACAACCCAAGAAGCTCTAAATGGCGCAGCTGGCGGTATCTTTCTTTATAAAACACCAAATCAAGCCTATCAACTTCTCAAAGACAAAGTCTTATCTAAACTAGATTATGCTAAAAACCAAAAACCAAAACCATCTCTTAAGAAAACTGTAGCTTTCACCGATGAAGGCAGCAGTAATTCTGATACTGAAAAAAATTATGGCAAGAATAGATGTCGTGACTATAAAAATGGACGCTCAATATAAAGAAATCCAATCTCGTGCCAAATGTAATCACTGCGGAGGTAATCACTCAACTGTGGATTATAACGATGATGACACACCTATGTCTTACAAAAAGAAGCAAAATTCATGCAAACATTCCGACGTACACGTTTTTACAATGATTATCGCCACCGTGACTCGAATCCTGATAATTAGCGTTCAAGCGGAAGAAACGATTACAACCGAGACTATTATTGATCCAAATCTGATGACAAACCTGACCTTCAAAAACAATTGAGCAATTTTATAAAATCTGTTAGGAATCGAGAAAAGTCTTGGTCACTCCTAGAATACGTAGCTCGTAGGTCTTCGATAGTTTTTTAGAACCTTAAATAGGTAAAAGGGCCAAAGCCCATAGAAAGCTCATCAAGGCCTATATGAGCCGCAACTAAGACATGTATAACTACCCTCTCCATAGCTTGGAGAGGGCGTTGGTTGGTTTCATTTCACACACTAGTAATCTAATATTCTCTTTCTTTCTGTTACTAGAAATCTTCCTTTAATCTCTTTCTCTCTTTAGTTTCTTCATTGATTGGTTAAGTGTTTAGATAAAAAATGTATTCTACAATTGATATCAAGAGCCGTGGGATGATTTGTAGGTTTTTGTGTGCGTTTTTCATTTTTTGTGTGTGTCATTTGGTACTAAACCATCAAAAAGTTTTATACTTTTTGGGTTTTCAAAAACCATAAAGTTTACATTTTAAAGCTTCTTCTATCCTAGTATAAGTTAGTTATACAAGAAAATCCTAGAAAAAACAACAAAAGTTTGATTATTTTTTGAGTTTTTTTGGTTCGAAACTAGTTTTGTACCCAAAATCTTGATTTCATGTTTTTTGTGTTAAAAACCGTCAAGTTTGTCTTTTTAGGGTTCTAATAGGCTTAGGATAGTAAGTTGTACAAGAAAAATCAAACAAAAACGTCAAAAAGTATGTCTTTAAGTGATTTGAAAAAGTGGCTTTTCAGATTTATTTCTACTAGGCGATTTATACGTAAGGTGTACTAGGCGATTTATACGTATTTAACCTTAGGCGATTTATACGTATTTAAGCTTAGGCGATTTATACGCGTGTTTTGCTTGGGCGATTTATACGTTCTTGCTTAGGCGATTTATATAGGTTTTATGCTTAGGCGATTTATACGTCATTTAAGCTTGGGCGATTTATACGCAATACCTTAGGCGATTTCTACGTGTTCAACCTTGGGCGATTTATACATGATTTATTCTAGGCGATTTATACTTCGTATTTTGGGCGATTTATACCTTGTGTATTGGGCAATTTATACATTGTCTATTGGGCGATTTATACGTTTCTTCTAGGCGATTTATACGTATTCTTTAGGTGATTTATACCACTTTCTTTAGGAGATTTATACACTTCTCTTGGGTGATTTATACAGTATCTATTGGGCTATTTATACATTATCCTTGGGTGATTTATACACTGTTGATTTGCCTAGGTGATTTGTACATCTCTTCTAGGTGATTTATACGGTTTATAGTGATTTTTAAAATCCCGTGAAATATTCATTTATCTTTACGGTTTTATCAAGAATTGTAAAATCCCATTTAATTCCATTGCTTTATCACTTCAAGAACATCACTTTAACACAAATTCCTCTAATTACTAAACGATCAAAAGTTATCTTTTCTCATTTAATCAATCAATTCAAAATGACAACTTTAGCAGAATTCATGATCATTGCCGGTGCGGATAACCGTCCTCCCATGTCGGATAAATCTATGTATGACTCTTGGAAGAGTCGTATGGAACTATACATAGAGAATAGGGAGAACGGGAGAATGATGCTTAGCTCAGTTCAACATGGTCCAATTGTATGGCCTACTATTGTTCAAGAGGATGGTACCACTAGGACAAAGAAATATGAAGAGCTTTCAGCTACAGAGAAGCTCTAAGCTAACTGTGATCTTAAAGCTACCAACATTGTTTTTCAAGGTCTTCCACCAGATGTGTATGCCATTTTCAATCATCATAAAGTTTTCAAAGAGATATGGGACAGAGTTAAGCTTTTTATGTAAGGCATGAAATTGTCATTACAAGAAAAAGAATGTAAATTGTATGATGTGTTTGATAAGTTTTCATTTGTGAAGGGTGAAACACTGTATCAGTACTACTGAAGATTTTCTCAACTAATCAATAACATGAACACTATCAACATGTAAATAAGACCAGTTCAAGTGAATACAAAGTTTCTGAACAGTCTACCGCCAGAATGGAGAAAATTTACGACGGATGTACAGTTGGCTAGATATTTGTATGCTACAAACTATGATCAATTGTATTCATATCTTGAACAACATGAGGCACATGCAAATGAAACTCGCTTAATGTGTGAACGATACCAATATCCTCTTACATTTGTTACCAACTACAATCAACCACCGTCTCACCTTATCAACTATCATTCTCAATATAATGCTACACAGTTTCCTCAACAGACAAACACTATGATTCCACAAGTTCACTCTCCTCAATCATACTCACCAATGTATGCAGCACCTCATCTATCACAACCATAATTTAGTCATTCACACGTTCTACCATCACATTAATACTAGTCTTAAATGAATCATCAAACCTTATTTGTTCCATAAAATGCTTATCATTCACCTCAAGTTTCAACACAACCAATGACTGAGTTCCCTTAATTGGACTCAGGTCTTGTTGTTCCTGTGTTTACTCTAGGAGATGATCTAATTGCCTATCTCAACAAGGCAATCACTTTCATGTCAGATGTAGCTGCTTCAAGGTTCCCTTCAACCAACAATCAACTTAGAACTTCCTCTAATCCGATAAACCAGACCACTATTCAAGACGACAGGGTTATTGTATAACAAGTTCAAGGAAGGCAAGGACAAAGTTATGATGGTACTAGAAATAAGGGTAATGCTACTAGTTTTGGGGGAAACAATATACGAGGGCAGGCAAGGGTTGTTAAATGCTATAATTGTCAAGGTGAAGGACACATGGCTAGGCAATGCACTAAGCCTAAAAGGCTAAGAAATTAAGCATGGTTTCGGGAAAAAGATGTTGTTAGTTCAAGCATAAGAATCAGGCCATGTTTTGGATGAAGAGCAACTAGCATTTCTTGCAGATCCAGGCATTCCAGATGGGTAAGCTGCTCAGACAACCATTCCAAACAATGCTGATTTCTAGAATGAGGATCTAGATGCTTATGATTATAACTGTGATGATGTCTCTACTGCACAGGCAGTTCTGATGTCCAATATTTCCAACTATGGTTCAGATGTTTTCTCAGAGGTACCTCATTCTGAAACTTATCATAATGATATGGATAATCAAAATGTGCATGAAATGCAAGATTTTGAACAAACACTTGTTGTTGATTTTTCAGAAAATAAGATAACAAGTGATAGCAATATCATTCTGTACTCTTAATATTTGCAAAAAACACAGCAGACAGCTTTTCAAGATACTAATTTGTATGCACAACAAGATTCAATGATATTACTTGTGATTCAACAAATGTCAAAACAAATGATTAATCATGTAAATAATTAGGAAAAGGCTAATCAGGAAAAGAAAAATGAATCCTTAGCCGCTGAGCTTGAGAGATATAAAGAACGTGTCAAAACTTTTGAACAGAGGCTTAATATTGATTTAAGCACTCATGAAAAAATGATCGATTCTTAAATAGATGATATGATTAAGGAAAAACTTGCACTTAAGCATCAAATTGACTCACTTGAACAAAATATTTCTAATTAAATCAAGGAAAAGGAATCGTTATTACAAACACTTACTGTTTTCAAAAATGAATCCAAAGAAAAAGAAAGTAAATACATGGACAAAGAAATTGATTTAGAAAAGAAAATAAAGGAACTGGATAATATTGTCTATAAAGTGGGTCAATCTGCTCAAACAGTGCACATGTTAACAAAGCCTCAAGTTTTTTTACAATGACACCCACAAACAAGCACTTGGCTATCAAAATCCGTTCTATCTTAAGAAAGCTCAGCCGATTAAGCCAACATTGTATGATGGTAGTGTAATATCTAGTCAACATGTTGTTATTCCTGTGATTGATGAGGAAGAGACATTGATTTTGGAAGAAGTAAGTCGATCTAAAATGCTTGCAAACAAAACGATCTAATTTCAAAAGAAAAGAAAATTAATACTACTCCAATTAATTATGTTGAGTTAAATCAATTGTCTGAAGATTTTGGTAAACGTTTTGTTTCATAACAAGAATTGTCTGCTGAACAAGCTTTCTGGTTATAAACATCTAACCCTGATACTAAACAATCTGATATTTCACCTGTTAGAATTGAAGCTCCTAGTGAACTTCTTAAGGTTAGTTTGGTTAATACAAGTCTTAAAAAGCTTAAATTTGACATCGTGGTGAAAAAGCGGATTACACCTAATGCTATTCCAGAAGGCAAATGGGGGTTTGAACACACTAAAACAGTTTTTTAAATGAAATTATTCCATTTTTAATGACCTTAAAAGACATATTCAATGTTTTTGATAAAGATCTTCTAAATGAGGTAACAGAAGTACAAACAGTTTTTAACCAGATGGAAGCAGCTGTTCAACAGTGTTCAGTAGACAAACAATGCTTTGAAATTCATAAGAAAGAACTTTTTCTTGATAATGATCGACTCTTACACCAAATCATGTCTCAGTATATTCTGCTCATTGTTATGAATTCTACTACTGTTTATGGTGATTCTATGAATTTGAAAATGCAAAGAAGTGAATCTTGTGATAAGTGTTTTGATCTTAATGCTGAGCTTTTGATAAAACAAAATACGTATAATGAACTTATGAAAAGTTACTCACAACATGAAAAACATTGCATTTCTCTTGAATTGAAAATGCAACTTAATCAAGAAATTTTTCAAAAGGACAAATCCTGTGATAATAAAAATGCTCTTGAAATTCTAGAATATTTTGAAAATAACAATTTGAAAGCTCAGCTACATGATAAAGACACTACCATTTGTAAGTTAAAGGAACATATCAAATCTATGAGAGAAAATGACAAGGAAGAGAAAGTCAAACAAGGTATAGATGAAATTGAGACCATAAATATTGAACTAGAACATAGTGTGGCCAAATTACATTTTGAAAACGAGCGTTTAAATAAAGAAATTGATCATTTGAAACAGATTTACAAGGATCAGTTTGACTCAATTAAAAGGATACGTGTTTGCTCTAAGGAACATAGTGAATCTTTGATTGCTCAATTGAACTCAAAATCTGTTGAAAATGCAGATTTAAAAGCTCAAATTCATGACAAGGTTTTTGTGATTATATCATTGAAAAATGATTTATGAAAACTAAAAGGGAAAGAAATTATTGAAAATACTGCACAAATACCCAATGCCACCACTATTGTTCCAGGGATGTTCAAACTTGATTTAGATCCTTTAGCTCCTAGGTTATTGAAAAATAGGGATGCTCACATAGACTATCATAAGTATTCTCATGAACAAGCATATATTGTTTAGGGAATAGTCGAACAAGATAAAGCAAAACAACCCTTAGATAATGTGTTAGACTTTACCTGTAAGCATGCCAAACAAATTTAGGAGTTAATTGTTGATGTTCGAGATACATGCCCTAATGCGACTACACCTAGTAAGAAATTGGTTGTTGTCACACCAATAAACAAAGTCAAAAAATTTAGGTTTTCAAAACCTCTTACATCCTTAAGCAACATTTATAAACAGGTAGAGTCATCTAAAACACCAGATTCTAACAAACCTATGTTGCCTTCTACAGGATTGAAAAGTTCTACCAGTGTTAGTAGATCACAGCCTATAGGCAATACCAAGAATGATAGGATCTCACAAACACAAAGTAGCAACATGAAGAATAAAGTAGAAGCTCAACTTAGGAGAGTTAATTTAAGTTCTAATAAAAAGAATCGTGTTAAAGACCCTATTTGTGATGCAAATGTTAAGCATACTATGTTAAATGCGAATTCTGAATTAATTTGTGTTAAATGTAAACAATGTATGTTTGATGCAAACCATGATGTGCGTTTCCTTGAATTTGTGAATGATGTGAATGTGCACTCTAAATCTAAGTCTGCTAAGCAAAGCCAACATCATAATATTTGGAAACCTACGGGTAAAGTGTTCACTGAAATTAGATATAAGTGGAAACCAACAGGAGAAATTTTCACTTTAGTTTGTAACTCGTGCCCTTTAACTAGGATCACTTCCACTAAAGTAGTGCCTCTTAAGGAAACCACTTCTCACTCAGTAGAAACACAAAAACCAAAGCTTAAAGTCCATTGCAAGAGACCTAAACTAGTAAAATATATTGGTTCGAGTAAAAAATCCAAGATTATTGAATCTAGGACTGCTAACAACTCAGAACCCAATCATTATTGGGGATCCAATGCTACAGATGTTCCATCTTCTTCTTCTCTTGTCAATGACAAGTTGTCCAGATTGTTCTCTGGTATCTGGACTCCGAATGCTCAAAACATATGATAGGGAACCACTCTTACCTCATGAACTTCGTCAGTTAATTTTTTGGAACTATTACATTCAGAAATGACCAGATTGCAAAGATTATGGGTTATGGTGATTATCAGCTGGGGAATGTAACTATCGCAAGGGTATATTATGTTGAGGGCCTACATAACTTTTTTTCAGTTGGACAATTCTGTGACTCGGATCTTGAAGTCGCTTTTCAGAAAAACACTTGCTTTATTCAGAATTTAGACGGTGTTGATCTACTTTTAGGATCCAGAGACACAAACTTGTACACAATCTCTCTTGATGACATGCTAAAGACTTCTCTGATATGTCGACTATCAAAAGCTTCAAAGACTAAGAGTTGGTTATGGCACCGTCGGTTATCTTATCTCAACTTTAGTACTCTAAATCAGCTAGCCAAAGACGGTCTTGCACGAGGCATTCCAAAGCATAAATTTAAGAATGATCATTTTTGTTCAGCATGTACATTAGGCAAAAGCAAGAAATCCTCTTATCAACCCAAGGCTAAAGACACTAACCAAGAGAAACTCTATCTTCTGTATATGGATCTTTGTGGCCCGATATGTGTGGAGAGCATTACTAGGAAAAAGTACATCTTGGTGATTGTTGATGATTACCCATGATTTACTTAGGTCGAATTTCTGAGATCAAAGGATGAAGCTCCTATCGCTATCATCAATTGCGTTAAAAATATTCAAGTTCATTTGAATGCCACAATCTGTAATCTTAGAACAGATAATGGAACTAAATTTTCCAATCAGACCCTTCGAGAATTTTATGAAAATGTTAGCATCTCACATCAAACATCTGTTGTTCGCACTCCTCAACAGAAAGACATTGTCAAAAGACGAAACTGGAATCTGGTGAAAGCTGCTCGCACAATGTTGATATTTCTAAAAGCTCATTTATTTCTGTAGGCCAAAGCAATCAATACAGCTTGTTATACCCAAAACCGTTCCATGGTCCGTCTCCGATACAACAAAACTCCATATGAGCTGATGCACGATAAGAAGCCGGATTTATCGTTTCTTTGTGTCTTTGGTTCACTCTGTTATCTGACCAATGACAGTGAAGATTTGGGTAAACTAAACGCAATGGCCGATATTGGTATTTTTGTTGGTTACGCTCCTACAAAGAAATCTTTCAGAAACTACAACAGGAGAACCCGAAAAATCAGGGAAACCATTCATGTAAAGTTTGATGAGCTGACAACAATGGCTTCTAAACAATTCATTTCAGGACCAGGACTTCAATTTATGACTCCTGGAACGCTCAATTCAAGACTCATGCCAAATCCTCCTTCTTCAACACCATGTGTACCACCTACAAAGAATGATTGGATATCTTGTTCCAACCAATGTTTGATGAGCTCTCAAATCCTCCACTAAGTGTTGTTTCTCTAGTTTATGCAATTGTTGCTCAAAGACCTGCTGATCCAACTGGTTCACCTGTGTCAACTTCAATTTACTAAGATGCATCATCTTCAAGTAACCCGTCAACTTAAGAAAAAGAACAATTTCTAATTATCTCTCAAGGTGTTGAAGAATCTCTAAAAACACCACACTTTCATGATGATCCACTTCATGAAACTCTTCATGAAGACTCGACTTCTCAATGATCGTCATCAAATGTGCGGCCATCCTACACTCCATTAGATTTTCTTGGTAAATGGACTAAGAATCATCCATTAGCAAATGTGATTGGAAATCCTTCTCGATTAGTCTCCCAAGAAAGCAAGTTAGGACTAACGCTATGTGGCGTTATTTTGATGCATTTCTCACTTCACTTGAACCAATTTTTTTTAAAGAAGTAATGCTCGAATCCTTCTAGATTGAAGCTATGCAAGAAGAACTACATGAATTCGAGCAACTGCAAGTTTAGGAATTAGTACCCTGTCTAGATTTCGTGATGTTGATCAAACTCAAGTGGATCTACAAAGTCAAGAAAGATGAACTTGGGGGTGTACTTAAAAACAAGGCTCGATTAGTTACCAAAGGATACCGTTAGGAGGAGGGGATTGATTTCGAGGAATTGTTTGCACCTGTTGCTAGAGTAGAGGCCATTCGTATCTTCATTGCAAATGCTGCTAACAAAAACATAACAATCTATCAGATGGATGTCAAAACTGCTTTCTTGAATGGCGAGCTTCGTGAAATGGTCTATGTTAGTCAACCGGAAGGATTTGTAGATCAAGACAAGCCAAATCATGTGTAAAGGCTTAAAAAGGAATTATATGGTCATAAACAAGCTCTACGCATGTGGTATGATATGCTTTCCAGCTTTCTACTATCACAAGAATTCTCCAAGGGTGTAGTCGATCCAACACTATTCACTAGGAAAGTAGGCTGCGACATATTATTGGTAAAAATTTATGTCGACGATATAATTTTTGCCTCCACTAAACCTGCTATGTGTGAAGAATTTGCTAAAATAATAACTTCTAAGTTCAAGATGTCGATGATGGGCAAAATGTCTTTCTTTCTAGGACTTTAAATTTTACAAAGTCCCAAAGGCATCTTTATTAACCAGTCTAATTATGCTCTTGAAATAATAAAGAAATAGGGCATGCTATCTAATGATCCCGGTGACACCCCAATGTTAGAAAAAAGTAAATTGGATGAAGATCTACAGGGGAAACCAGTCAATCCTATACATTACCGTGGAATGATTGGTTCCTTAATGTATCTTACATCCAGCAGACGAGACCTTGTATTTGCAGTGTGCATGTGTGCTCGATATCAAGTAAAGCCTACCGAAAAGCACTTACATGCAGTTATGCAAATCTTTCGATACCTGAAAGGATCCATTGATATGGGTCTTTGGTATTCGAAAGATTCTTGCATTACTCTTGTAGGTCCTTGGTATAGGATCTGACTAGCCTTTGTAAGACGATAGATAACTTGGATAAATCCAAATCAACTATATGAGAGACACTGACTATGAATATCAAGTGTTAATGCGGAATCTTACCACAATAATTAAGAAGATACAATAATACTAAATTGCTATTAAGCTCTATGTTTCTATTGATATTTCAATCACGTAGTTCATAACATTGTGCCTTAGGGTTCCTCTTATACACCAAGGAAACCCTAATGGGCTTTATAAATGTGTCAAAGGATAATACATATCCTTTCCTAAAATATCTCCTAAGATATCTCTAAGATAACTATTACTATTCTGTTACAAAAACAGACTTAACTATGACCAGTACTAACTCTAGTACTGCTACTCTACCAGTACTAACTTAGTACTGCCAGACTTAACTTAGTACTACCAGTATTAACTCAATACTAACAGAACCCACTATTACTACCAGACTTAACTGTTATACTACCAGTATTAAGTCTGTTACAATCTATTTTCCCAACAATCCTCCCCTAACTTGATCTTCACTTATGAACTTCAAGTTCCTTCAATACATTCTTGATCTTTACTTTAACTACTTTAAGCTTTCTGAGGATGTTGTAAATAGAATTCTTTAATTTATTCTTGATCTGCAACACTTCAAATCATATCTTTTGATCTTTGCAGCAACTATTCTTCAAAGCTCTTCAGCAATCCATCATATCAGCAACATTGACAATAATGTACATCAAATCATAAAGTTTCAGTCTATTCTCATCACTTCCAGGTGTGTTAACTCCTGTGATGGACAACTAGAAACAAAACCACAGCCTAGACGGAGGTCCATCCCGATAGATCTATTCATAACACTATCGTATACCCCGCAGGTAATTAACGTTCAATGATAAAAGGGTGACTTAAAATGGCAAATACGTAACTAGGCAATATTGTAAGTCATGAAAATAGCATAACAGTTTTGAAAACACTTTGTGTCCAATAGAAATCAACATGTAACTCCCCCTAGTTAATAAAACAAGTAGTAAAAAAGGGATTCGAACTCGACAAAGTATTGATAGGTAATTGTAACAGTATAAAATATACAAAGTTTGTAAACGGCATGTATTCCCCTCGCGGATTTATAAAACATTAAAAAGATTGAAATGCGAGACTATGAACTCACCTTGAGTGAGCAAATGCCAAGTGTATCACAAATAATGCGTCACGCAAATCGTCGAATGCAACCTATTTAATTTAAGGTCGTATAAGTACTAATCACATTGAGTAATCTCTACCATGCATAAGTCTATTTAGCTAATCACCATCTAATTGTTTGAGTGAAAACATATTTATAATTGTAAAACATTTATAAATATCTGAATAATGTAATTATAGTTATTCCTGGTAGTGTTGTAGTTACTCCTGGTAGTGTTGTAGTTACTACTGGTATTATAGTTATTACTACGTGGAAGATATTAGTTACTCCTTAGGTAAGTGTATTAGTTACTCCTGTAGTTACAGTAATATACCTACTGGTAGTATATTAGTTACTCCTGGTAGTGTATTAGTTACTCCTGGTAGTTATAGTTATTACTGCTAGTAGTATATTAGTTACTCCTGGTAGTGTTATAGTTTATTTTCTAAGTCTGACCCGAATATAGTGACCACTAAATCAAATGTTCATGACTTCGTTCTAAAGAGAATTTATGCGAAACGATATTTTGAACAACTTTCCAGTTCTGTCCGAGACCCGAAACTCGACCGAAATGGGCGAAAAAGCACTCTGCATCAGATCTGATGCAGTGTATAATTACCAAAAAAGCAATTTTTGCCCCCGCCTTACAACCCGTACTCACTCGCTTTTAGACTTAGAGAAACCGCGAGGAAGTAAAACCGAAAAAAACGACCTTCCGAACGACTTTCATGTTTCGGCCGACGGCCGAAACGGACTCGAATAGAGTGCCTGCAAATCACACCGTTAAAACCTGAAAGAAACCACTAACTTTACAAATGCTGGATTTTTATACCTCGAATAGAAACATCGTTTTCCGCTTAACTTTTTCGTTATAAATCCTTTGACAAGTTTCATACCTTTTCGGAATCCGTCGTGAATCATACACTATTTATAAAAATATAAAATAATGTGTTTATAATATACAAAAGAATTTTATTGGACATAATCTTTGGAGTACCTTGTTGAATCCATTTTTAACCTTGCTTTTATACTTACTACTTTGGAGTTAATATTGTACACCGAACTTAATATGTACAAATACTTTCTCATTCCCTTTTAACATGAATATTAGCAATATCTCAACATATATAATAGTGTGCAAAAATGATTATTACAAGTAAAAACCCATTTACATGTTAAAAATCCTACATGGTGATTCAAGCTACAATAGAACTAACATATGCAAAAAAAATGAATATTGAAAGAACATAAAGGGTTTTAGATGACCTTAGGTGTATGAAGAATGATGAGCAAACGTAATCTAAAACCCTTGTTTAGCAAAAACTAAGCTTGCACAATGGAAACCCTATCTTCCTATAAACCTAGCGTCCTATTTACTTGATATCATTGAATATGGTTAACCAATGCTTGGAACCATCTTAGGATAACTTAGGAATGATGTGTATAGATGTGTATAAGTTGTATAAAATTTTGTATGGATTTGGTATGGTTGTTGTTTGTAGCCGTGAGCTCAAAGAGGCAAGAAGGAAGAGATTTGATTTTTTTCACTAAGTGTAAATGTTTTATAGGTTTTAATCTAACTAGGATACCATGTATATAAATGTCTGTCAAAAAGGTAGCATAAGCTTATCAAAAACATGCCAAGGTCTTAAGAAGCCTTGAAGACTTGTCTCTAGTCAAAGGAACATGGTATGGGTGTTTTTAATGGAGATAGGATGTACAAAGACTACTTTGGAAGATTTTTCCTATATTTCTTTGTATACATTTCCATAATTTCGGCATATATATGATATATATGATATATTTTTGTAACTTTTATGCATTGGGTATAAATGTGGGTATTTGTTGAAGCGTAGAAAAGTTTTGGCGGTTCCCGGTATGCCTAAACGTATTTTATTGCGAAACGTATTTAATTTACGTAACCAATAAAAATAAAATGAACAAGGATCATAATTATTCTTAAAATAATTATTTAATACTTGATTGATGTAAACGCTTAATTGTTTGATTTTTTAGTTTACGCGATTTAACTATATATAATAAGAATTAAAAGTAAACGCGTACGAAAAAAAATAATTAGTAAAATATATGACGTCGTAAATGACCTGAAAATACGGAATGTTACAGATATGTTCTTTCTACACGTTTTTTGTTCCTATGTTTCAAGTCAACTTATTCACGGTATTTCCATAATGGCATTATTAGTCATTTAAACACTCGAACACTAATTTATGTCAATGTGGCTGTTTTGCGCGTCGAATTTAGATAACAGTTGTTTGGATATGTTTATTTGGTCTAACAAATGCACCTGCATATTGTTAGGCAATACGATACGTGAGCCAGATTGTGATTATTATGTGTCCTTTTGTTTAGATATCGTTCATCTTTTTTACTTATGTTATGCATCATAGAACAAAATGATTATATTAGTATTAGAATAAATGGAGTGGAAGAAGTTGACATATGCATGCAAGGTAATGTTACGTGTTAAGCAAACCGACCATAAAATGCACGCATGTTCATATTTTTATTTAGGCTATCCATAATAGACCAAAATGATTATATGAATATTACAATAAAGGGAGTGGAAGAAATTGACATATGCTTGCAAGGTGTGCCCATGGTACTGGAACCGGACCGAACCGGAATTGAAAAAACCGAGAACCGAGAATCCAAAATAAGGAAAATTTGGAACCAAGAACCATCCCAAGTTCTTCGGTTCCGGTACGGGTCTCAATTATGGTATGAGAATTTTCGGTTATTCCTGACAAGTACCAAAGTGGTTAAAATTTTTATTTTTTTGTTGTTGATAATTCATAAACAACATGCTATAACAATACAATCACACCAAAAATGTCTCCAACAATGCAAAATTTTCATTATTTTATATCAATATGCGGCGATGCACAAACTCGATATTTTAGTTTATCAATATATAAGCGAATTCGTCATATCTGAACATATAACTTTTGATCTCATCATATTGTAACAGGGTATCTAATGAATTATGATCACAATAAAAAGGAAAAAATATATGGAAAAACTTACTTACATGTTGATGAATGATGTTGATGATGATATTTCAATCTTTTAATGATATTATTAGTTGTAAAACTAACAATTTGTTGTTATTTGAAATTGATTAAAGGTTAGGGTTAAACTATAACGAGTTTCTAGGATTTAGTTTTTTGTTACAAACTTAGTAATGGGTAGTTTTTTTATATATTATTAAAAGGCTGCATGTACACAATATCACAAACAAATCCTATAAAATTTAATATTTTCAAATGAGTCGGGTTTTTTTAGAGAAAGAACCGGAATCGAATAGTTCCGAACCAGCCGTCCGAGAACCGAAAATTTAGAATTTAGAACCAAGAACCGGAACCATGGTTCCTAATATACGTTTCGCTCCTAGTCGATACTGATACGATTCCTTCGTTCGTTTGGTTCCTTAATATTTTTGGGCACCCCTACTGTTATTGTTAGCCTCAAAATATTGAGTCGAACATGAAGTTCGTTCATTATGTATTTAAGTCTCGGTCAATCAATTAGTTAACGTTGTAATAGAAATGTATCGGGAATCAGGCTCGATAGTTAATCTAATATTGTATATGTTTCGGGTTTAATCCCAAGCAAAAAAAACCCGAAGCCCGGGTCCAAGTTAAATATTCCCGAAACGTCACTTTAATGTGTCGGGGTCTTATTAGTAACTTTTTCAAAGATAACTTTCCACCAAGGAAAAGTAAGTTGGTTCATTTATAAAATTCCAAATTTCCTTTCAAATTTCTCTCTCAACCTCCTCTCTCCTCTTTTCTCCTCTCCTAAATCCAACTCACTTATCTTTCTCTAATTTCTATTCTAACTTCGGTAAAATTTATGAAATGAAGAGTTTATAATTTATAACGGGATCATACAATTGGCATCAGAGCTACGTGTGGATTCGTGGTTGATTATTGTGGTTAAATAAGCTCAAATTCGTGGCTTATTTTGTTCGAAAAAATAGCAAGAAAAAATCAAAGTTTGATCTTTGTTTGTGGTTAAAGGTGTTAAAGATTTGTACTTTCGGGCTTAGAACTATCCCTTGCATCATTACTAGGTGGTTTTAACATCATTTCGTACTTTCAAGAAAGTTTTGATGATTTTTTGGCTTGTTTTGACTAACTGAAGGGGTAGTTCTTGGATTGCGTTTTGGCCTCTGCGTTTTGTTATTCGTTTTGGTTCTGCATTTTGTCTGTCGTTTTGTGCTGCGTTTTGCCCTTTGCGTTTTGGTTCTCACTGCGTTTTGGTTATTGCGTTTTAGCCTCTGCGTTCTTGGTTAGTTGCTTTTTGGTTCTGCGTTATGCCTCTGCGGAGTTTTGGTTCGCGTTTTTGCCTCTACTAAATCTCTGCGTTTTGGTTATTGCGTTTTGCCTCTGCGTTTTGGTTATTCTTTTGCCCTCTATGTTTTGTATTGCGTTTTCCTGATTGAAGACCCTTATTGCGTTTGCCCTATGGAGACTCTGTCCTATTTCATTACTTTCTTATTTCTTGCTGCGTTTTGTCCCCTCAAAAGGTCGATCCGCGCATCAGGTGGTATTTGACCGAATTTGGGAATCTATTAATCATTGTCTAATCAAAACATAACATCAAGACAAACAAACTTGAAGGACTTTGGACTTTAATTCGGACTACGAGGACAATTAATCAACCTAAACCACAAACAAGAACTTAAAAGACAATCAATTCACAACAAACAAACCTTAAACACAATCAATTACTCACTCACGGTTTTCTATTGATTTTGTAAAATCCCGTTAAACTCTTTATCGGTTTTAATCATAGACTTGTAAAATCCCGTGATCGATAATTGTATTCAAAACCACAACTTCAATCACATCATATCCACTTAAGATCCAACAACTTTCACACTTCATAATTCATAACCATTCATTCATCATGTCTACTCCAGTCAATACATCCTCAACAGATAGTCAAATGCATAATAATATCATGGCAGCTGGTTCAAAAGATCGTCACACAATGCATGGACCAGAAAGATATTCACAATGGTAGATCATGTCTAACTGTACATTACACGAAACCAAATGGTGAGGACTGAGAAAAAGCATACTATCTGGTCCCTATTATACTGCCATCTACTTAACTATTCAAGCTGTTGCTGCAACGGAAGGTAATCCTGCAATACAACAACATACAAAAAATGTAAACATATTGAACATAGACGCCAGAGAACAAAGAACACTTTCAGTCTGAAAAAGAAGCAATTTTGCTTAGCTTTTACTGTATTGGAGATGATATCTATTCCACTGTTGATGCTTGTAAAACAGCGAATGAGATATGGATAGCCATTGAAAGGCTACAACAGGGTGAATCATTGAACGTACAAGATGTAAAGACCAATCTGTTCTGGGAATTTAGGAAGTTTAGCATCTCAAGATGAGAATCAATGGAGTCGATACTCACAGGTTTATAAACTGAGAATGAACTTGACAAGGAACAACTTGCAATTACTACAATGCAAATTTTGTGGTTGAATGTTCAATTCTTCAACAACTTCAACCAGAATGTCAAAGATTTGTGACGTTTTCAGTACTCAAAGAAATAGACACCATTCACATATCACACACTTTTTTACATTCTGAAGCAGTATCAAAATGAAGTCAATGATATTCGTGCGAAAGAATAGCCGAAAGTTCAAATCCATTTGCACGTTCTTGCGCTATGCTCAACCATATTCAGATAATTACTATCAAGCACCTCAAAACCTCAAAGATAGTAATGCAACATCATCTTCTACAAGACCTAGTGCATCTACCAGACACAAAGGCAAAGAGATCGCCAAACCCAGTTAACACCACAATCTGAGTCATGTCTGAAGAGAAGAAGTGATCCTACACAAGCTACAGATGATAAGTATAATGCAAAAGAATTTGCACTCCTCCTATGGCCAAAGTATTTCAAAAGGCACTACAAACCTACCAACAACAACCTTCAAAGAACTTCTATAAAACTCTAGGATAAGACTGAAGATACCACACCAAGGTATAACAACGACAATCAGTCAGGGCAGTTTGGGAATCAAAGGACAATGACAGTTGCTGGGACTAGGGAAACTGTAGGCAGTCCGGTAGTGCAACAAACGGGATACAGTGCTTTAACTGCAAGGGATTTGGCCACTATGCAAAGTAATGCAGAAGCCAAAGCGGTTAAAAACTACACGTATCACAAGGAAAAGATGTTGTTGTGCAAACAAGCTGAACAAGGTGTTCCACTACAAGCAGAGCAAGCTGATTGGCTAGCAGACACGGATGAAGAGATTGATGAACAGGAATTAGAAGCACATTACAGTTTCATGGCAAAGATTCAAGAGGTCTTACCAGAAGAATCCAGTTCAACTGAACAGCCATTGGAACAATACAAAACATGATGAAAATTAATGTGTGTTTGAGCCAAATAAAGAACAACTTTCTAAGTAATAATTACTGCATAATAGGCTGATTGAGCGTTTGCTCTTCTAATTTAATTTCAAACTTAACTTTTGTACTGATGAAAACAAAACATTTTAAGAGCAATATAAAGAAAGCAAACACATCATTGACTCAAGAACTAGAGGAGTGCAAAACTAACCTTGATGAGACTAGTAGGGCTCTGATGAGGCTACTAGTTGTCGGGATAGTTGTCTTATTGCACTTCAGAACAAATAGAATGAGCTTGAGAAGTACATAGCCTTTAATGACCGATACGAATTGAATTATGAAATACTTCAACAAAGTTAAATGATACTCTAGGACTATTAGCTCTTAAAGACATTGAAATTAAAGAAGGTTTAAAAACAAAAGCCTATGAAATTTCAGTTCTAAATCAGAAGCATGATGAGTTAGTCAAAAAGAGTCTTTTAACAAAGTCACAATTTGAAGGTCAACTCAAAGAGAAAAGTAAGGTCATTTCGGATTTAAAGGTTAAGGAAGAAAAAGATATTGACAAGATGATTGAAATGGACAAACAATTAAAGTTTTTGAACGAAATTGTTTATACTCGTAATCAGTCAATCCAGACCATTCATATGTTAGCACCCAAATGCTCGACATATAATGGTAGACCAACCTTTGCTAATCCAAGGTACCTCAAGAAAGCTCAATCTGAAAAGCCCTGTTTGTATGAGATCCCATATGATACTTCTGATCTTGCAAACAGATTTGGCCCCAATAGGGAAGAGACCATGACTCTTGCAAATGAGAGTAGATCAAAATTGAATAAAGATTATGTTAAACCATATGATTACACAAAATAGAATAGTCTTTATGAAATTTTCAAAGCACCCTCTCGGATATCATTATCAGTTGGAACGCTGCAAAAAGAAGTTAGAAGACAATGTGGAGAAAACCGTTTGTTAAAACAAAACCAAACATGGCTAAAAACGTATGCCCTTTTCTACCCGTTATTCGAAATCCATTAGTAAAAGTATGACAAGGTTTTTAACGACATGACATTTAACATCCAACAATATTAGATAATAGTTGATCATGCTTGGTTTAAACATACAAGTAGTATTTTTGGGTGCCAATTGCTAAAGAAATGGAAGTTTTGATAAAAACCTTATTAATGCCTCTTTCCATAAAAAAAAACTCAAGAATGATAGTTTTCGTTTGAACATGACTTAAAACAGAAATTCATGGAAGAATATGTATACTTTAAAACCCCTTGAAAAAGAGGGTGGACGAACATGAATCTGAAAAGGCTGATTTTACAAACATATAAGATCTACCTCTCGAAGAGTGTGTGTCCTAAGGATGTTACATGTTCATACTTGCATTCTTCTGTCTAAATTAAATGCGTCTGCTGAATTACAATGCTGTATCGGCATAAAAGTCAAAGAATGTAATGTCTTGCACAAAAGTTTTTGAAACAAACTGAAAGTTAACAAAGAAGTTCATAATAAACTTTAAAGAGTATTGCTAAAGTTGAAACCACTCAATTTCTCTTGAACTTTGCTTTAACAACAATGTAAAAACAAATGAAAAACAACTCATTTGCAAAGAAAACGGATCTAATGTACTTCTAAAAGAAGAACGTGAACAATATCATGAAATACAGGAATTGAAGCTCAAATGCAAGAACAAGAACATAGCCATCAGTGAGTAAAGAAACTCATTGAGAAATACCAAAGAAAGTCCTGGGCAACTCAGTTTGAATAAACCATATGGGTTGTTCGAGAACAAACCAACTCTCAACGGATTCCAAAATCTCATTTTAGGAAAACCTACTCCTTTTTTAATTCTCTTGAAATGAGAAGTATTCAAACGAAACAGTCTGTTTAATAAAACTAATGTGTCAGATGGTTTGTTTAAACAAGTCACTCAACAGAATTTGCCTCAGAATAGAAAACAAGCGGAAATACACTCGAATGTGCTTAAACCAGGAATGTATAGAGATTGCCACTACCACAACGACAAAACAAGAGTAACCACAGTTGCCTCATGCTCTATGAATATTAATCCTCACCTGTCTACAATCAACAGGGAGTAAAATCAACACTACTAGTGTTAAGCAGCCACAACTTAAGTCTATCAAGTTAAAGATAAGGTCGCCAAACAATATTCAAGTGAATGTTGTAGAAAAGAAAGGAAGTAGAAACCATCAATAGAGATTTCTAGTATTTCTAAGAAAACAAAGTCTGTAACTAGTGTAATAGAACATTTTCAAATTCCAGAACTTCGAATGTGAATGTTGTTTGTGCTGAATGTGGAAAATGTGTGTTTAATTCTAATCATGATGCTTGTGTTTCTAGATACTTGAATGACGTGAACGCTAGAACTAAGAAGCCAGTGGTAGTGCCTATTAGTGCTAGTAAACCCAAGAGAAAAGCGAACAAATCTGTTGCAACACCCCATAAGAAAACAGTTGCATCAGATACCACTATTCAGAAATCCAAGAGTTACCATAAGGAGTTGTATGAGAATACAAATCAGGAATGGAAATGGTGGATAGCTAAGAGATGTCCATCAGGATATAAATGGACACAAAAGCCTCTTAGGACCAAAAAGATATGGATGCCTAAAATCAGGAAAGAGGATGTATCAACAAGTATTAGTCCCACTATAGACATTGTCTCTAGGATTACTAATGTCTTGAAGATATCAAATTCCTTAGGATCTAATTTGTCTAATGTTCCATCGTCCTCTAATTCTCTTGCAGATTGTACAACTCATCCTATTCATTGTTGACTCTGGATGCACAAAGCACATGACGGGCAATCTCAAGCTGTTGTGTAATTTTGTGGAGAAATTTCTGGGTACTGTTCGTTTTGGAAATGATCAATTTGCTCCAATTCTTGGTTATGGAGATCTGAATCAAGGAAATGTCACGATCAAACGGGTTTATTACGTCGAAGGCCTCAATCACAATCTTTTCTCGGTTGGTCAATTCTGTGATGCGGATTTGGAGGTTGCTTTCAGGAAATCTACTTGTTTTGTGAGAGATCTTCAGGGAAACGATTTACTAACTGGTAATCGTGGATCCGATCTCTACACAATATCTCTTCAAGAAACAACTTCATCAACTCCAATCTGTTTCATGGCTAAAGCTTCACCAACTCAAGCATGGTTATGGCATCGAAGACTTTCTCATCTTAACTTCGATTACATCACCTTACTCTCAAAGAAAGATGTTATGACAGGCTTACCTAAGTTGAAATATGTCAAGGATCAACTTTGTTCATCTTGTGAAATGAGTAAAGTAAAAAGAAGCTCATTTAAGTCAAAAGCTGTTCTAAGTTCCAAAGGAAGGCTGAATTTGCTTCACATGGACTTATGTGGTCCAATGCGGGTTGCAAGCATAAATGGGAAGAAATATATTCTGGTGATTGTTGATGACTATTCAAGATACACTTGGACTCTTTTTCTATGATCCAAGGATGAAACACCAGAAGTTCTTAAAGACTTTCTCATGATGATTCAACGTAATCTTCAAGCTCCAGTTATTATTGTCCGTAATGACAGAGGCACGTAGTTCTTGAATAAGACACTCCATGCTTATTTCAAAGAAGAAGGCATTGAACATCAGACTTCCACTCCTTAAACACCTGAACAGAACGGCGTTGTCGAAAGACGGAACCGTACACTTGTTGAGGCTGCTCGAACGATGCTTTCAGCTTCTAAGCTTCCATTACATTTTGGGCTGAAGCTGTTGTAACCGCATGCTATACTCAGAACAGATCAATCATCATATCAACTCATGGAAAGACGGCGTATCACATCATTAATGATAGGAAACCTTCAATAAAACATCTTCACATCTTTGGTTGCATTTGTTACATAACTAGAGATGGGGAAAATTTGGATAAGATGAAAGAAAAAGGGGATCCATGTGTCATGGTGGGATATTCTACTTGGTCGAAGGGATATTGTGTTTACAACAAGAGACAGGTTGATAGTTTGAATCCATCCATCCAGATTTATGAGTTCAAAGAGATGTCGAGACGTCCTGTTGCTAATGACACTGCAAGCACTAAATTCCCAATGCCAAAAGGCGTCAATTATGACAACCCCTGACCCCGCACCATGAAACAATAAAAATGTTTCTCCTTCATGCAGAACAACAGTCCATCACAACAGGAGTATGGATCTTCCTTTTGGTCCTTTTGTACGATGAATTTTCAATGCGGGTACTTCACATGTCAACACGAATCATCCTTCTCCACCACGATTCTTGCTAAACAAGACACACTACCTTCAACGAATATTCACCCTACAACAGAACCATCAACTCCAACACATGTTCATGCTGAGGAAAACAACGATAAATAATCATAATTTAGCATCCTTTCTGTACACCGGTACAAGAAAATGTTGAGTCCTCCTCACGCAATATTGGTAATTCAAATGTGCATAACTTCAATCAACCTCAAGATTCCGAATGATGGACAAAAGATCACCCATTAACTCAAGTTCGTGGCAATCCATTAGCAGTGTAAATCAAGACGATAACTCAACAGATTCCTGAAATGTGAATGTCGGCACTCATCTTGAGTATTGTTAACCGAAAAACATTAAGGAAGCAATGGCTGATTCTGCATGGATAGAAGCAATGCAGGAAGACCATTCATTCAGTTTGACAGGCCCACCTATACAATTTAGGACTCGATTGACAACTTTTAGCAAGAACGTAATCAAGCAAAAGTGGTTATGGAAAAACAAAAGGATGGAGACCAAACTGTAATTCGCCAACAAAGCACGACTTTAGAAAGGTTATGCACATGAAGAGGTTATTTGATTTTCGAAGATCATTTGCTCAGTTTTGCTCGCTTGGAGGCTTGCAGGATTTTTGTCGCATTTGTTGCACACATGTCTTTTTCTAATTTATCAGATGGACTGAAACGGCATTTTCTAATGTCATTGAAGGAGGAGGTTTATGTTGCACAACCAGACGGATTCGTTGATCCTGATCATCCAGACAAAGTTTACCATCTAAGGAAAGCTCTATATGGATTGAAACAAGCTCTAAGAGCCTGGTATGATGAACTCTCAAAATTCCTGATTTCCAAAGGTTTTTTACTAAAGGTACATTGACTCCGACCCTATTCGACGATAAACCATACGTGGAGAGATATTCTACTGGTGCAGAATTTACGTTGATGACATTATTTATGATCCTCAGAGCCGCCGAATTTCACAACCCTAAATTTTCAAAACGTTTTGAAAAATTAATGCACAGTAGATTTGAGATGTCCTTAATGGGGGAAATTGAAATTCTTTTTAGGACTTCAGATCCACCAATCCCCACGCGGTATTTTTATCAATCCATGCAAATAAACTTTGGAAGATTTCCCCCCCCCCCTTTGAAAAAAAAAAACATGGTGATGGAAAAATTACAAAGCATTGTTACAACCAATGGAGCTACGAAACCTACAATAGATGCCGAAACAAAAAAATCTGAGTGCTGAACCCGTAGACCAAACTGACTACCATAGCAAAATCGGGTCACTCATGTATCTGACATCTAGTAGACCAGACATAGTGCAAGTTGTATGTTATTGTGCAAGATATCAAGCAAGACCGACTGAAAAACACCTCAAAGAGGTTAAAAGGATCTTTCGATACTTAAGAGGTACCATTCACATGGGACTCTGGTATCCGAAGGGTTCTGGCTTTGATCTAACAGCTTCTTTCAATTCATCATGTCGGTTGCGTTGATACTCGCAAAAGCAATTCTGGAGGAATACGGTTCCTAGGTGATAAGCTAGTCATCTGGATGTCAAAGAAGCAAGACTGTATTGCAATGTCATTCGCAGAGGCTGAATACGTGGCGTTATCTGCAGCGTCGGTTTCTAGCTGTTTCCTGGTAGAGACAGGTCGATCTTTATCCCCAATAATGTTTTCAAGCGGATGTGCTTGAGTCCATGATATGTGCTTAATTACACATATCTTTTACCTTCAAAAATGAGCTTAAATGACCAAAAACAGACAAAAACTGCCAAATATATGTTTGTTTTGCATTTGTATTGTGCAGGAAGTGGATATCAACAAAAAGACAGAAAACCAAGCCAAAATGACAAAACTGAGCATGGAATGGAAAAGACTGTGCAAAATCAAGGCCAAAGTCCAAAAATGCCAAAGTCAGAGTCAAAACAGAAGAATCAGCAGTCAAACCGAAGCCGGAACTGAAGAATACTATTGGATGCAATCTTAACCCATCTGATGGGCCGGGAAAGCCCAATAGTATAACTATGAAGACTGTGAAGACCAAATGGGCCCTCAATCAATTTCAACAGCCCATTTGTGTGCAATTGACAAAGACTGTGAAGACTTTGAAGGCCCAATCCTAGCCCAGTTACAGCCAATCTCAGCCATTGTACACACAAAACCCATCACCTACCTTAGTGGGCCTTGAAAAAGCCCACTCACAAAACCCAAGCCCAAAACCCCTTTTTTATAAAACATAAGGACCTAAATTGTCATTTTTAAAAGTTGTTTTATAAAGAAAAATGAAAAAATACAAACACAAGGGCTGGTTTTGCAATTTACCAAAACCTTTCTATTTCTCTTTTTTATAAACAGCAGGGACCATTTTTGCAATTTCCCAAACCTTTCTTTATTCTTTTAGTTATAAACTAGAGGGACCATTATTGCAATTACCCAAAACCCTTTTAATTCTTTTGTTATAAAACGACAAGGACCATAACTGTCACTTTCCAAACTCGTTTATAACTGAATTTCGGCTTAAAGAAAATGAAAAGAGAACCAAAGTTGAAGGGCCAGTTGTGCACCTTCCCCATTCTTTTCTTTTAAAACCTGCACCCATAACGGTACTCGATCCCCCTTCCCGCCAAACCTTATACCACCTCCCTACCCACTGTTTTCTTGCCAAACCACCTCCATAGTACATTTTATAGCTTCCCCATGCACTTCCCAGCTCACCCCAACCTTATAACCCATGCCCACTTGGCAATTTACAAAAACCCGCACCCCCTTCAATGGTGAGATGGTATTCAAAGTGAATGGAGGGCTAGGATTGCTTGGGAAGTATTGTACTCTCACAGCAAACACAACCCATGAGCCAGAAGGCTTTGAGACTTCTATAAAAGAGAAGAGAACAAGCCGAGTAGCACAATCCCTGTTTTTACTTTTGTAGTTTAAAAATTTAATTAAGTTTGCTTTAAAATTGTTGTACTCAGTTTATTTTTTAAGTTTTTGTTGTAATACTTCCAGTTTTAATACAAGTTAAGAGTTTTTTTTGTGTTATTGCATTTATCAAAAATTTGAAGTG
>BQNB010038762.1:0-43721 GCA_026074375.1 Tanacetum coccineum | reverse complement strand
TAGTTAACCAGAGAACCTCGTGAACCTGAGCTCTGATACCACTTGTTGGGATTTGATCACCAACAACCATGGTTACTAGTGCATAATTTCGAAAAACAAGAAGAACACACACCACAGCAGTTTATAATCGACAGAAAAGTAAAGCACAAGGTATTTCCCTAACCAAACATTGATTAGTATTCGAAAGAATAAAGTACATCGTCTCTTCCCCCCTCACCTCCTTTTATAGAGATGAGGGGGAGGTAGTAGAATCCAACTAGGACTCTATGACGGCTAAGAATACAAAGTCAAATTGGACTTTATGACGGCTAAGAATACAAAGTCAAATTCAACTCTATGACTTAGGACTTCTAATCCAATTTGGCTTTTACTTTAACCCCTAGACAATAAACTAATGATAAAGGCTAAATATAACAATTTCCACCTTAGGCTTTATATTAGCCTATACCAACACTCAATAACTCCAAGTAGTGTTGTAACTTGTGTCCAGGTACCACCTTCGTCAAGGCATCCGCAGCATTGTGTTCAGTACCCACCTTCAGAACTTTAACCGCCTTTGCTTCCAAGACCTCTCTGATAAAGTGATAGCGCACATTGATGTGCTTATTCCACTCATGAAAAACATGATTACGCGATAAGTGAATCGCGCCCTGATTATCACAATTAACTGCCACTCTGTTAAGCTCCACGCCTAACTTTTCCAAGAGTCCCCTTAGCCAAATAGCTTCTTTCTTCCAAGCCTTGATAAATGTCATACATCCCGCTTCAGTTGTCAACAGAGCCATCATGTGCGGCATCCTAGCTTCTCAGCCTCATGTACATCCTTGTATCGTTAATCCGTACCCTGTAGTTGATCTACCCATGGAGTAGTCAAAATCCTGTACGTTTGTCTGTAACCCACGATCAAACCTATCTTTATCCGGATCCTTAGCGTAGTCTGAATCAACAAAACCAGTTACGTCTACATGGTTTTTACGATCTGTCCCATACACCAAACTCACGTTTGCAGTGCCCCGCAAATATTTCAAAATCCACTTCACTGCTTCCCAATGATGCCTGGCCTCGTGCACACCATCAAGTACATTAAACTCCCAACCACATTTGCATATGGCACCTTACTCGTCCTTTCAACATCACAATCCTTATAAACTGAAACATAATCCTTCAACGACAGACTTGAAGTGGCCCACCCAATGGCAATTAATCGATTTCACACATTGGTCTATTCTAAAATTATTCAAAATCTTAGAAACGTACCCGGATTGTGACACCCTCAGAATCTTGCGACTCCGATCCATGACGATGTCTCCTTACCATGATTCTTCTTTGCATCCCCTAGCGCCTTCATGTCGACTCCTATTTAATCAATGATTGGTTGATACCCAATCTCAGCCTTGCTCTTTACAAGCAATCAGCTTTTCGTCTACATATTAAAATAGTTAGATATACTCTCCTGGTGCATAAATTTTGTATTACACAGTTGTCGTATCTTCCTTCGCCCTTCGAACCCATTGCTTCAGCTTTTTACTATCAACCGCCTATAACATTGCCTAGCGGGACTGGCTTCTCAACCATGTAAAGGGATCTTCTTAACATCTTACCTTGTTACCTTGTTCATATCCCGGTGGCTGCTTCATGTAGATCACTTCTTTAAGATTTCCATGTAAAAATGCCGTCTTTACATCAAGCTGCTCCAGCTCATAATCTTTACACGCAGTCAATGCAAGTATAACCCGAATAGATGTGTGTCGAACTACCAGAGAAAATACTTCATTGTATTCACATATCTACCCTTTTTTGGTGTGTAACCAGTGCCACATCCTTGCTTTACTCTTGATTTTGTACACCTTCAATCCCTTACTTATACTTGAACAAGCCATTTGCAGCTTACACCTGCTTCCTTGCCCTGCTGGATGACTTCTAAAACTCCCAGGTCTTGTTCTTCCTTAGAGAATCCATCTCTTCTTTCATAGCAGCTTTCCACTTAGAACTATCTTCACAAGCAACTGCCTCTTGGTATGTCAATGGTTCATGAGTATCTTCTTCCTTTGCTGCAACAAACGCTTAAGCAGCCATATTACTCTCATCTCGAAACCTCAAAGGTTTCATTCTTGTCCTTGGCTCTCTATCCCGAACCAACTGATAATCTGTGAGATCCGGTGGCTGATCGATTTCTTGATCCTCTGCATCTTCATTATCGCCATCTTCCTGATCTGTTTGATCTTCCTCAGGCGTATGATTATTTAACCTCTGCAGTTCCACCTCAACTTGTAATTCCTCAACAGACTTATCACCTGCACCAAAAATCCCCTTCAACGTGCTCACACTTTTTTCACATGACACTTTTCATTAAGACCACGTTCCTGCTAGTGGACTATTTAGGTGATTCATCCATCAAGCCTTTATGTCTGTAACCCTTCACACCCTCGGGAGTATCCCAAAAGAACGCTTTTATCGCTTCTCGACTCGAGCTTACCTTGTTGATCGTGTGGCATATGCGTCACAGCCCAATATCCTCAACATTCCATAATCACCTTGGATGTCCCGACCCACTTCTCCTTAGGTGTCTTTTTCTACAATCGCTGTCGATGGTGACTATTTATATGATTTGCCGGCCGTACATTGTCGCACTCCCCTCCCTCCCGCCCCACAACAGCGTACCGTCCGCGACACGCACATAACTCCAAGCTGGAATTATTAACAGCGTCACCTATACCCTCTGTAAGACCTCGCTCTGTTAACATTTATATGTACCCCACCTATTCACCCCCCCCCCAACAACCTACAAAACCAGTCTTCCTGCCTCAATATCCCCATTCTGTTGCCACCACCGGCCCATACCGGCAATCCCCCTCTGTCCACACAATATGTTATAGCAATGCTAACCATACCATCTCACAATGACACACCCTTGCATCGCTCAAACTTTCAGTTATCAGTACTCATGACCATTTACAGTCCTCACACCTTCCTTACCCATCAGTCCCTACACCCTGCGCCTGATTCTCTTACCTAATTGCCCTTTCAACTCTTGTACCTCACGCTTCCATTTCGATTTGTCGTTTGAACAGAGCGACGATATAACCCATACCCTCTGAAATAATACATCATCAATAGATATGGTTTAACCTTACAGCTAATGTTTCCAACTGAACGGACCCTCATATGTATGAATGAACAAAGTCTATCAACGCCTGAGTAGTGTGCCTGGCCTACATCCGTATACTGTCCTTTTGTGACTTTCCCAAACAAATTTACTCATACCATAATAATGCTTTACCTTAGACTTTTCTTGCCATAACTGCCTTGCTTTTCCAGCACCTGTAGTCCGCCTCGCTCATTTGTCCTTGTCTTTTGTGCCAAAACTGCGCAAGACTGTATTTTCTTCAACGCTAGCTCTTAAGCTCACAGCCATGGCTTGGCCATCCAAAGGAGTATTCGCATTTTTACCTTCGTATTTCCAGGGGATAAATAACCTTTGATGAAACCAATTAATCACCTTGACTTTTCGACCGTCTGTAATTTGATGTATATCCCTCTTTTTCAGTACTGTTACCTAGCGATATCATGTTTCTTGTCACTTCAAGAATTATACCTGACATTATGTAACATAAAACTTGACCCATCTTTCAGTTGTACCCTCACCTTGCCAAGACTCTGATTTCACACTCCCTGTGTCCATCATACACTGTACAACTGACCCCCATCGATTCCAGAAAATAAAAAATTGTATATACTAACCTAGGATGTCATGTGGTAATGAACATTCCTGATACCATGATCAAATCATGCAGAGCTGAAACCTATGCGTCTCACCATCCATCACCTCGGCTGTCGTCATAAGTCGAACAACTAAAGCGTGGTTGCTCATCTTTCTTGAGTAAACTTGTTGAAATCATCGGTTTATTCTTTTGATAATTTGTCTTTTAATGTGATCCTCTGATTGGCAAATATGCTCATTGAGTCTTACCACTGAGAGACTTCGTCGAGAATGTTCCCTATTGACTGATCGTGAATCCCTACGATCGTTTTTCCGCTAACATATAACCCTTCACCATCATCCCCCTTCGCCTTAGATCCTTTCTTTGTTTTCTTTCTTTCATTTTGTGTGGACCATACGTCCTTAAAGTCAAAGCTTCCGGTCCATTGAGCAAGGTATCCTCAAAGTGTTCGTATGATGCTGGTAAAGAAAGTGTGTAATAATTAAGCAAGTTCTTCATCCTCGAACCTTTTACCTCAATATTTGCTATATACAATGAACGATTTTGTCTGAATAATCTATCCTATTTTGCGCGTAATCGTTAGTCCTGGCCCCCCAGGCTTATGAGTATGTATAAAACTTACTTTCTGTCAGGTACAATTGTTGGCCATGACTTGGTATACAATGTCTTCGAGCTTTGGACTCCAACCCACGCTTGCAGTCGTTCCCCTGGTAACCTCTTATCTAGAACCTTGTTTCCCTAACAACAAATATCCTGGCACTCGTGAGGCTTTCTTGTTTAGCTAAGTTTTCGCTTGTGATTTCATATACCTCGGGGTAAATAACTCATGATCGGCTTAACATCTTGTATGGATTAATAAAGACGGCAGTCTTGATCCTCCTGAAACCCGAATTCACAGTTCCATCGAAGTTCTACGATGTCAAAATTGGCTCCCGTCATTTCTTTATCCTATGTTGATCGTCTAATAACTTGTAGAATATAACCTCTACCAAAATACGAAACCTCAACAAAGTCCTTGTGCAAAAAAAGATATCATCACTATAGGAATATTCTTGTCTTTCGTTAAATTCTCAAAAACCATAACCAGTAATATTTCTCATTTATTCCCTTTAACGTAGGAAAAAAAAAAAACGAAACAAACAGTCGCTCCGATCTTTCTTGTGCTTACAGTTTACGATAATGACCCAAACAGTAATTTTTCTTCGTTTTCGTCGAACTTGGAAGCCAAAACAGAAAACCCTGCATCCTTCCAAAAAAAATGGCTAAACCTTTAACGACTCTCAAATACTAGTACGAAAAACCTTCGAACAAGGCTCCTTGTTACCACTTGTTGGTTTTGATAGCCTACAACTCGAACTAGACACGCGATAACTTCGTGTCGAATAAAGAACACCCCTAGCAGAATAATGTTCGCAGAAAGATAAGAAAGAGAGCACAAGATAATAAACCCTAATCGAATGATTAGTATTGAAAGAATGATGTGTTCAATCCCCTCTCCCCTCACCTCCTTTTATAGAGATGAGGGGGGAGAATAAACCCTAAAACACATGGGCTGGACTTAGGACACAAGTTAGCCCACGAAAACTTAACACTTGACTACCATGGACTTTTGCTAAAATAAAGACTAAAATATATATATATATATAATAATTGGGATTGGATCAAATAAAAAGTTTTTTTGGTAAAAAGGATAAAAATGGTTAAAAGTGTAGAATATGTAATTTGATTAACAAGGGTATTGTAGGTATTTAACCACTTCTCTTTTAAATACTAGTCATTTAAGCTTCTTTAAACATCTTTTTAAGTTTCAATTTGCCTAATTCATTTCAATTATCACGCATGCAATTCACAATCCAAAGACAAATATAAATGAGCTTTCATTTTTGGTTAACTGATTTGTAAAGCTATTCACTTTTAGTTATATATTTTGTCTTTGAGTTTGATGACATTTTATCATTAGTGTGTTGCACAGTTAATGAGATAATGAGTTTTTGTTGTGTGCCAGTTAGCTTTTTATCGTATCAATATTTGCGTTAATATTTTAGTGTGTCACTATGAATGTATCAAAATACTTAGTGTTTCACGAAAATGTGTCAAAAAACTTAGTGTGTCACTAGAAATATGTTATAAAACTTAGTGTGTCAAAAGATTTAATTAGTCGCTAAAATATGTCATAAAATTAGTGTGTCACCACAAACGTATAAAAAAAAATTAGCGTGTCACTCTAATTTTATTAACAAACTAGACTTCGTTATATATTTCAAGTGACACGTTATGTTTTTTGACACACTAAGTTTTTTGACACATTATGTTGTTTGACACACTAAGTTTTTTGACACATTATGTATTATGAAATTTATCGTGACACTACAAGTGTGTCAAATAAATTTTGTGTGTCACTATGTATCTATTAAAAAACTCATGGTGACATAAAAAATATTATAATTAATGTGTCAAAATAAATATAATAATGATGAATTTAATGGTGTGGCAACTACATAAAAGAAAAAAACGTTTAGAATTAATCAATGGTTTGAAAATGGTTTCAATGTGTCATATTAATTGGTCAAACAACAATTTAAGTTACCACATTTGCCCCTATTAATGAAGAGTTATACTTCTAAAGTAAATATATTAATTAAAACATTATAATTATTCTCATCCGTCGATCAATTTTGGCTAGCTAGATCCAAGGATTAAGAATACTTCTTATCCTTCCTACATTATTCTTCATTTCACAATAACCAATCCCTATATATGACCAACTGGGCTAGCTTAGTTGGCCACCAAGATTCCTTAGGGGCTTGGGGAGGGAATGTTTGGCTAGGGGAGGTCTCAAGTTCGAGTCCCACCCGGGACTTTTACCCCTTCAGACGGAATAGGAAGAAGTACAGGCGGGTTCAGGGTACATCATACTGCCCAATTGGATGTCTCCTATTGGTCATTAACCACTAAAAACTAACATAGACCGTTCTATAAAAAAATCCACTTTATATTTATATATACTTATATATATATATTATTATATATTTATCTATAGTGTTGAGATCATGAGTAAACCTCACTCTTGGTGGAAAACCTACGAAAAACCACTTTTCATACCGTTGGATCAATCCTTCTCCCCCTCCCTTTTTTCACACCAAACTACAGGGACCTTATTGTATCTTCCTTCATTCTTTAAGGGAGGGTTTTTTAAATTCATACCTTTCATATATAATGCCTAATTTTTTTTTTCATTTTTTCATTTTATTCTTTCTTTCATTCCACGACATGGCCTTTTTTCTCTCCCAATTCCTAAATCATTAGATTCACAAAATCATTTTGCTCCTATCTGATAACACGAAATCATCTCATCAGATTCACGAAATCACATCCATGCTCCTATGTTATCTGATTCACGAAATCATCTCATCATAATTTATCAAGTTGAAGATCAAAGTAAGCTATGTAACTGATTTCGATTATAGTTTTGTTATTTTTGATAATTAAAATCAATGATAAAGCTTATACATGTGATGTTTATTGTTTTATTTATACAAAATTTTGTTCATATTGAGTTAGGTTTTTGTTTTATGAAATTTGATTCATTAATCATCATCTTTGTTTATAGATGAACCAATTTTTAAGAGGTTAGTAACATGATTCATTGTATAGAATAATTATTTGAAACGAAATTGAGAAGTAAATACATGGAAAATATGATTACAAAAACTGCACACCAAGTGTTTGATAAAATGTCTGAATGAGATTTTATAATTGCGATGCACTAATTTTACAATGTTATGCCTTAATTTTTGTGAACAAATTTTAGTTACACCATGATGCCCTAATTAATTTTATATTTGGATGAAACATTCTCTAATACAATTGTATCGACTTCTGGTTTGTTACTGTATGTATCACCACGTTAGCATAACAGTTTGGGGCTATCGGACATGAGGTTATTGGTTTTAGCAGTATTTACGTTCATAGAAGATAGTTACCTATAATGGTTAATATCTTAAGATAAGTTTTGTTGTATGCTGTGCCGAGTAGGCAAAGACTAATGTTGGATACCATGTATGAAATTTTTAAACACTTCTTTTCTTTTGTTTCTGTATTGTTTATGAAATGTTTAAAATAGTTCAATATTTTTAACATTATTGGGACTTATTACTAATGACATGTTTTGACTAAAGCTCCCGATGTTGACTCTGAGTATTGACAAAGATTCCAATATATGTAGCTGGTGGATCATCCTATTGGTCAGCGTGTTGACCCTGTATGATCTGGGTAGGTTTCTTTTGCTTTAGGTTGCATTTCTCTTGACTAATGTAATAGTCATAAACTACTTTTGGATCAGGTCTTATAGAGGTTGAAAGTAACTATGTTAGACTATTGTTGAGTTCTGAGCCCATGTGGAAGTGCGGACCGTTCTAGTTTTACCTTGTTATATAGTGATATAGACAATACTTACCAACTAACTCGCTTATATCAATCTTTATATCTATTTGTTGTTAAACTTTGATCAAGTTGTTATACTTATCCTTCTTATGTGATATGATGTATTTTGTTTATGAATGTTTTGGGGAAATTAGAATGCCTTTTGAATTCATCTAATTGTCTGGCTTGTTGATGAAACGGATGCAATTAAATACCTCAAACGGATGCAATTAAATAAGTCCGGGTTGGGTTATGTTTTTTCCCTAAGCGATGATGCTATATCAAATATGTAATTTGACTATGTTGCAATTTAAATAATAGTATCAGTCTCCAATAGCTTAGTTTGGTATTAGATAAATAAGTGTTGTAGTTGGCATGTTCTATTTTCAATTTAAACTTATGTTTTTCTATCAAATTTACATTAGTAATTTGTTAATTTTATTCTTATAAGGTGTAGAATTCTTGAACATTTATAGCTATTACTGGCATGTGTAACTTAAACAGGCTTGTGATCAAGTAGAGGGTGGCCAATAGGTTTAGGTGGTAGGGAAGTGGTAACATGGCTGGTGACTTGTTATGAGCAGGTAATAAACCAATTCTAATGATACATCTTTTCATCTCCAATTTCTCTCATGTTCGGCTGAGCTAATGCTTTTTGTTGATTATAGGGACTAAATGGTATTCTTGCCAATGAGATATAAACATTTATTATTATGTCGGGTTGCAAAGCTTCCTTCATGAGCCTTAATTGAACGCCTTGCTAGAGAGATTGCTGTCTGACGCATAGTAACCCGTTAACTGTTCTTTTCAATGTAAATTCCTCATTTTTAAGTGTGGAAAAATGTAACATTTCTCAATTTTTCTGGTTCAATTTTACGACTCCTATTTTAATTGGTCAATATTTATTTTGGTTCCCGATACGCGTTTACTTTTAATTTTTTGCTTTAGAGCTAAAGCGCGTAGAATAGAAATAACAATTTTTTGTTAACGGTCATCCAAATTAAATAAGGGTTACACCAACAAGTGAATATAATTATTAATGAAGGTTATTATGTATCTTGCGTTTTTATTTGTAGAGTCACGTAAAGGTTACGTTTTCGCAATTAAAATAATTTGGACTTCCCCAGAAATACTAGACTTACCTAGACACAAACCAATACACACTTTGAAACCTTAAACACAAAAAATTAAATCATAATTTTGTGTAGTAACCACTAAGGGCGGGTTACTCACACAAATCTTACCTAAAAATCTACAAATGATCCTCCAAGTACGTGTACATTTCCTAAGTTCTCATTAATAATTTGGGGGTTTTCATAATTGTCTCCACTAACCCATTACACATTGGATAATAACCATTACACATAGGATAATAACCAATGAACCCTCCCTTGCCCCTTTAGGTCTCGGCAACATGCATGTATTAGTACAAATCCTTAAGATTTCTAGTATCTAACCAAATCGTGTTTTATTACCGATGTAAGACTTGCTACTTGTAAAGTTTTTGGTTTAACAAAACAAGGTGTAGTTAACTAGAAACTTCAAAAACCACCTCCTAAGGCACGATTTTGGTTCGGTTTGGGTTATTTGTGAAACTAGGAGAGTTAACTAGCTCTTTGGCTATAAATATACACTCACACTTAACACTTAACACTCTTACAACTCACACTCACTCAAACCATAATCATATATACTCTCTTCTCTTAGTTCGAGTTTCAAACCGCAAACAAACACCTCCCTTGATCTTATTCGAACTCATCTAACTTTTTAGTTATCATAACAAGGTTTATAAAGGAGTTTACACGAGCTAGGGTTGGGCATTTACAAAGTATTGAAGCTTGGGATTTGGTTATTGATCGCGTTTTACACACGTGGATTGCCACATTACTCGCATACACTCAAACAAGGCGCTAGGACCTTTGTAAGTCACATTCAAACTCGTGACAATCGTATTATGCGTATTCTTTTCGTAATGACTAGCTTATGGGTCAAATGTATGTATGTATAGCGCACTAGCTTGAGAATACGCATGAAAATAAATTAGGATGCATGAGCCGTAGTATGGATTACAATTAACATATGGTGTGTGGTGGTTTAAAACTATAAAGGAAACGTGTAAGTGTTTAGAGCAAATAAGGTTTTGAAAAAACAATCTGTTATGAGGAAAACCATACGTTAAATCTTAAGGAAAAACACGGACAAAATGAATTTGGAAGGATACACGACTTAAACCAATTGTTTTCCATGGGTAACCCGCTGTGTATTGGGATAACAAAACGAAATTACATTGCTAGAGACTATTTTCGAATCCTATATATGGTTAGAGAAACCACAACCTTCAGAGTTCCGTGGATCCTCACGTGACCCTTAGATGTTTAGTTCATCTGTAGTACTTTTATGTTGTTAATGTAATCACTGAACCGATATATCGGGTAGCAGACTTGGTACTCATGTTTGTAATGACGTATGTCAAATTTTGGAAATCAATGCAATCATGTGTTACCTTTAGTGATGAATGACAAATGACTACTCTTGATCTTTACTTGTTGTGTTGTAATTTCCTTCCACTTATATGTTGTTGATTAGGGGTGTTCAAAAAAACCGTGAAACCGACAAACCGAGCCGAACTGCTCAATCCAAAACAGAAAAAACCCGAAACCGAAGAAACCGAAGCCGAAAAAACCCGCTTATAATGGTTCGGTTTCGGTTTTTACTTTTAGATATCCGCGGTTAACCGAACCGAACCGTGCATATTATACATGATTATTTTCTAACTAATATTCAAATAATTGTACAAGTATTAACCGATTATTGCAATACTTTTATTGTATAACGACTTTTTCGCTCGTAAAGTAAACATTTGTAAAAATCTATGTGTGAAAATTGATTAATGTGATCGTAATCTATAACGTCGAGTAATATTTTTTGTTAATACGTTATATATGAATATTTGAATGCAATTATTGTAACGAAATACTTAAGTTTTATATGACTTTTAAATTCAACGTCATTTAATTTTACTAGAAATACATTTTATGTTCTAGACTATGTTATTTTTTATACGGTTAAACTCTATTAAACGTCAAAAATGGTTAACCGTGACCCGAACCGCGGGTAACCGCTCACTTCGGGTACCCGCATGTCCGGTTACCCGCCTAGTACGGTTCGGCGACGGATAGTAAAATTAATTACCCGCCCCGCGACGGATAGTTTAAATCTTCCAACTAACCGAACCGAACCGCCCCGTGAACACCCCTAATTATGTTTTCATTTGTTTCTAACATTTTTGTCCGTTTTTTACAATCTCCTCCGATTTCGTCTAATTTTGTACGTTTTCGTCAGTTTCCACATGTTTTCGCTTGTCTTTTTACGTTTTCGTCTGCTTCTTACGTTTCTGTCTGTTTTTTTACGTTGTCGTACTTTAACGGACGAAAACTTGAAAAAACGGGCGAAAAAGTAAAAATCGTGCGAAAATGTAAAAAAACGGATGAAAACGTAAAAAGGCGGCCGCGAACGTAAAAAGACGACGGAAACGTAAAGAAATGGCGACAATGTAAAAAAAACCGGATGGAAACGTAAAAAACAAACGAAAACGTAAAAGAACGTACGAAAACGTAAAAATACGTACGATAACAGAGAAAACGTACGAAAAAGGGAGACGACGTAAAAGAAAGGCGAAACAAAAAAAACGAACGAAGTCGTAAAAAAACAGACGATAATGTAAAAAAATAGAAGAAAACGTAAAAAAAACAGATGAAAACGTAAAAAAACAGACGAAAACGTAAAAAAAAGGACGAAACGTAAAAAACAGACGAAAAAATAAAAAAACAGACGAAAACGTAAAAAACAGACGAAAAAAATATAAAAACAGACGAAAACGTAAAAAAATGGACGAAACGTAAAAAACGAACGAAAACGTAAAAAAACGAACGAAATCGTAAAAAACGGAATAAAACGTCTGTAAACGTACAAAAAGGTCAAAAAAACCACTAAATAAATAAGATTCGCCTGATAGCCCATTTATCCGATCAGTGCCCGTTTTGGCCCGTGCCCGTTTTAGCCCGTGTCCGTTTTAGCCCGGTGCCCTTTTTGCCTGGTGCCCCTGCCCGCCCGCCCGCCCGTTTTGCCGCCCACCCGTGCCCATTCTCATGTTTTAGTTGTTGGTTTTGTTCGTTGCTTCATATCAATCTATAACAAGTTTATCAGCAGGATTCGAGTAGCATCATTTGCTGGCATTTACTAGGAATAATTTAGTCAGATCACAGAGCATTATGCTAATGCAAGGTCCAAACCGCGACTGCATTATAGGCTTATACCTTTCATGACTTGAATATTAAGGTTTCATTGAAAGACTCACTCGTAGGAAGCTTAAGGTTTCATTGAAGGACTCACTCATTGGAAGCTTAAGGTTTCATTGCTCAATCAAAGATGAAGCTTGTTGATTGGTCTGACATTTAGATGACGTGTTAATTGATGCGGTTGTCGTAAGGGACTTCTACAAGAAGTTTTACAACTCTCTAGGCAGAGTACCTAACCGTTGTAGTTGTAGTATAGGCAAGACTCGGGGGTTGTTATCGTTTTATAGGAGAATAGGTTAGGAAGGCTTGATCACGGTCTAACAGAATTCCAGAGGTAGAGAGAAGATTATTTTTGTATTTTTATATTTATAAGAAAGCAATAAAATCATATATTTGAGAGGTTTGGTTGTTTTTAGCTATTAAACTAAATAATAAACTACACTAATGGTGATAACAATATAATAAAAAGATTGTATTCATTTAATCATGTATTACTCCTTAGATTGCTTCTCCTAGTGTTGTTGCTTTGTCACACTTGTGATGATCTATGTAATTATTTCCTAAGTCATAAACATATTACACGAACCCGCCGTCTATTTAATATTCCGTTGAGGCAAAACATAAAGTAAGGTAGTAAGAAGAATATTACCCGGCCCCCAAGAGTATATTAAATGCATTTGAAATATATTAAAAGTGGATCAACCATATAAGGGGCAAGGTAGTATGAAGACTGATACCCGATGGTATCCTTTCTACACAATCATGTTTTCCTAGACATATTAACAGCGATACAGACAAAAGCTGGTTTTCTAAAACCTAACATGCATATTTATCACAAGAAGCAGCACCACTAAGATCTACATTCTAGGTTTCATAAAATCATAAATGAATACAATAAGAGGTTTAGCCAAGCATGTTAAAGATAAAGCAAGAACAATAAAGAATCAAACAACAAGACATATTGAATGATTAAGATAGTCTTACTTGATTAAAACATGAATTAAAGAAGATATAATAGGGTTTTGAAGCCCTAAAATCGTCCTAATAAGCTGTCAAACGAACTAGGGTTTGTCCCCCTTTTTTACTCTAAAGTTACACACATAAAACCCTAATTTCGAGTCTATATTTATAAGAATATCGCTGTGACGGCGTCGCGTTTTAATTGTGACACCGTCATAAAGTAGAATCATCTAGATCTGAGTTGAGTCGGTGCGGGCTGACGCCGTCAAAAGATGTTGTGACTTCGTCGCTAGATGAAGTGTGACGGCGTCGTATATAAATAATTTTTTTATTTTTTTAAAAGAAAGAAAAATGGTTGATTACTAAAAGAGAAAAATGAGAACCAACACTCTCCCTAACAAGCTAGGTAGGGGTATTTATACTTAAAATGAGGCGTGGCCTCTTAGGGTTTATGTTGGGCCTTAATGGGCCGTGGCTAGCTTACTAAAGGGCTTTAGCCCGACACTTAGGCCCAATTAGCTTAAATGAATACTCGTAAACTACATTTTCCTATACAAGGCTCGGGAAATATAATGACCATCACTTTATATAAAAACACGGCTAACATTTGAGACTTTAAATCTTGAAGAGTCTTGGCGTTGGTTCTTAGTCTTGTCCGTTTCTTCTCCAAATGAGCCCAAGTCACGTGTATTTCCTCCAAATGCCTTCCAAATGCTAAATACTTGAAAAAGAACGATTAAGTACCTATTTTGGGCACAAATGCACGATTTAGGGGGTTAAATGACCCTTGAAAAAGTGTATAAAATGACACCTTATCATTAATATACTAATATGTCACTACACTTTCTGAAAAAATGCATCTAAATTAAGATAATGAACTTTCATTTTGTTCATTAAAGTTACTCTACTTTTGTAACCTGCTAATAAAATAATATACTATTTCTAACCTGTTATAATAACCGGTTAAAATTGATGACTTCGTAATATTTACCCGCGTGACCAACTTAAAAAAAATGTTTTTTAGTGGTTTGCTATAGCGATATCTAGTGGTCAGGGAAAGAACCATGATCAAATATAACTAGGTGTACTATTTTTTTAAATTTAATATTATAAACACATTTCGATGAACCGGGTGCATTTATGGTAAATGTAGAAAAAATCGATGTTTTTTTCAACAATTAACACTATATTGAAAAAATCCATTGGTGTCCTGGAACCCTATGGGAAACCCTGGTACCGTCCCTACTAGTGGTGGCTAATTGTATGGCTCATATTTCAAATACCACCAGCCCAACCACCACACCGGTTCATACCAGCCACCACTACATGTCCAGCCCAAGACCCAACTCCCCTCCCTCATTACCATTGTCCCACTCCCCATAAAGGTTACTCCTTGACTAAGTACTTGTATCCCTCCTACCCCTGACCGAACATCACACGGGTTACTATTGGCCCAACACAACCTGCCCATCCCAACCCGCCTCCTCCTCCCGTGCCTAATCCAACCGCCTAATTCTCATCCAAACCCAACCTTAACTCATCTCATGGTCACGCGTTTTCATGTTCGTTCTAATAAAAAGAATTCTCGTTATAATTGTCATGTGTCTACTATTTCTCTCGTTCCAAAGTCATACACTCTTGCAATCAAAGATCCTAATCGGCATTGTGTTATGCTTAACAAATACAATGCTTTAGTTAAAATACTTGGGTTCTTGCGTCACGACCACCTGACGTGAACATCGTTCATTCCAAACGGTTGTTTAAGCACAATTATTTTGCAAATGGATCTTTAAGCATGTATAAGGCTCGTCATGTCTCGCTGATGGGAACATGTCAACAGTTAGGTGTTGATTACCTAATAATAATCTGATATAAATCGAAATGGGTTGAATGTTGATTACAGATTTCCTATCTATATATAATGAATGAATCGGTGTGTTGATGAAGGTATATACCGGTTCTACAAAAGCAAACGACATAACCTTTCACCCTTTATTAACCGAATATATAACTGCTAACCTATCAAATTCGGGTCTGGGTCTAAAGGCCAACAGACTAACAATATAAGGGCCTTATAAATTCTGTTTCAGGCCTGCTAAATATGAGTACAATTCTGTCATTGTTTTCTTCTCCCTGGTGTCGACTTGCAGCCCTAATAATGAGGCTGTTTATTCTTTTAACAAAGATTAATGGATTAGTCTTCCAACATCGAATACCAAAAGGGTGTTTAGATGTGCTTCACAATAATTACATAATAGTGTGAACTCTCTTATATATCTGCATCTTGAAAAATCTAAGTTGTATTTGGATTTTCGAGGTTGTCTATTGGTCACATTACGAGACGGACACAAACCTATAAGTTGTTTGAGGTAAATGAACTTCTAAGAAGAGCCATATTGAAAATTTAATAATTATTAGCAAATGTCACGCGGGATAAATTTTGACATATTAAACTGGGAGGGTGGGATGAATGGGTAAAGGATAACTTTTTAGGGGAAATGAAAAAATTGTGGTTAAGGAGTCATAGAATTGCCTATAAATATCAATCATGAATTTAGGAAACCGTAAGCAATGGGAAACTGGTCACGGCTGCCATGCATAGTCAAAAAAAACTTGATTGAAATATATACATAGGATTATAAGCTATAGATTAGACCATTTGAAATTCGACTTGTTTATTTATGCATGTTTCAATTTATATATTTTAACGTGTAGTTTAGAATAATATATAGAATGGGTAAGAACTTAGAGTGGTCTTACCCAACATGAAACTTGCAAACAATTTGGTTAAATATAAAATTGGAGCAACTCATTTATAACTGATCCCATTTGTCGATAACACATCATTTGATGCGTAATATTATGGATAACATACGCAGGAATTCAAGGGTTCTAATATTTTTTAAAACTATATATATACCTAGTAAAATATCAGAGCACATCATTATCATCATCTTCTTAGTAACTGGATATAAAGGTTTCTGTTGTGCTGCTTTGGCGGCACCACGAACGTTTTCCCTTAGCGATTTCATTCAGCAACGCAACAGTCTCTACAAAACATATTGACTATTATTTTTAGCATCAAATTTGAAACTATAAAGCACCAAAAAGAAACATACATAACATGGATAATTTGTCAATTATTCATGCCTCTGATTATGGAATACATAATGGGGTCATAGTTATAGAATGATATATAAAAATCTGAACCACTCCAAGATTTAAGCATAAGAGTTAACAACCCTTGATAACTGGTGCCACATATACTTTTATGCCTTTACTTTCCACCTTTTAGGAGCTTATTATCAATCTATCCACATTTCTCATGTCACAGTGACATATGGCTTTATCGCTTTAGCTGCAAATAATAAACAGACAATATTTTCCCAAATAGAGCAGGGAACCCGAACTTACCATTTTTAGACATCGCCAAACACACCATAACATTTTATTAGTTGTAAAATACTATTCGTAAAAGTTTCACGAGCTCAAACGAACTAAAAAACGCTCAAAAACTCAATTTTTACCAAAAATCAGCAAGCACTTGCATTTTTCCAAAATGACAAATCACTAACTTCGGCCCCAACGATTTCCTATCGTCTTTCTTTTTCAGACCAAAATCCCTTGAGCATTTATGTAAAACGTCCCAATGAATAACTTTTATGTTTTACCCGCAGGCCGGTTGGTACCAGAAAAGGTCTGAAACCTCGATTGAAAACTGCATCAGCACACTAGTTGAAAAATAAGTGCCGTCATTTTTTACCAAAAACGCACACCTGTAATTTGATCAAAAACACCACTTTTATGCACTTTTGAGCCGAAGGCCGAAACGGGTCTGAAGGTGTCTGAAACGACTCATTTCAGTTCTGCGAAGAAATTAATATTTACCAAAATAGTGCAGATTTTTAATATAAAATTTTCCAAACTTCGGACGGCTCTAAAATCTTCGTTTTTAAGAGTTACGGGACGATCCATATACCGAAACAATCGTCTCGACAAAAACTAACATAATACAAAGCCTAACTTAGAAAAAATAATTTTTACGACACCCTAACGCGCACTTTAAATTTTCTGCAGCAAATATATTTTTCGACACACCACAAAACCCCACCAATACACCACAAACACATCAAAATCAACTTATTCCCATCATCTAACAAATTTACCAACATCTTTACTTCCAAAAACACTAACCTAACACATAATCATATGAATTCCAACATAGAAAAATTATATAAATGTATATATATCAATATATATATATATATATATATATATATATATATATATATATATATATATAATAATTATATTTAAGTTGCAGCTGAGAAAGGTGTCTGCCTGTCCTTTTCCATTGCCCTTTGCCGAGCCAAAGCTGCTATCTTTTGAGTTGTCACCTGTGGCTCCAAACCAAAGTCATATAAAAAAACAAGGGTTAATGGCATATAATAGCAACGTATTTTCCAATTTGAGCCGTTATCAGATATGAACTTTAAAAAGTATCACAATACCCATCCAACTTTCAAAATTTGTGCTATTATCATACTTTTGATGACGTGTCATGTTATAAATGGTGCCACGTGTCAGACTTTCAGGTATGCCACGTCATTGCCACGTCATTGACACATCATCAAAAGTATGATAATAGCACAAATTTTGAAAGTTGGATGGGTATTGTGATACTTTTTAAAGTTCGTATCTGATAATGGCTCAAATTGAAAAGTACGTTGCTATTACATGCCATTAACCCAAAAAACAACAGCTAAATTATCTTTGTTTTGACAGCAAAAATAAAATGGCAATGAAAGAGCCCCTGTTATGACATTATAAACAACAACCAAACAACCCTTTTATTTCAGAAAAACAACAACCAAACAGCCCTGTTTTGATAGCAAAAACAGCAACCAAACACCCCTTTGACAGCAAAAACAACAACCAAACACCCCTTTGACAGCAAAAACAGCAACGAAACACCCATTTTGACAGCATATCAGCTAACAAACACTCCCTTTTGACTGCAAAACAACAACCAAACACCCATAGAACAAAAAACTTATAATTAAATGTCTCAAAAGTATCATTGTTTAGAAATACTTGAGAACTTTCCTCCTTAGAGTCCTCTGTCGTAAGTCGAGAGAGCATATTGCTTTACATTTTTTTCTTCATGAGCTTTCTTACCTGACACGCATTTTGGGGTAATCAAACATCTACACAAGTAACAGAAAATAGTCAATAACAATCATTTATCAACATCTGAACCAAACTTTGCAAGTTTTAAAACCACATACAAATTGATTCGGAATAAATAATTTAGGCTTGCTTGAGTTGATATTAGAACATTTAGTGCCTTCAAACTCAAACCATCACCTGTAAGAGTCTAAGACCATAATTATTATGATAACATTGATTCAAATCTTTTCTCACATTAGACTTTCATAAGTTAACGCTCCGGTCCATTTACAACAGGCGGACTAGCTTCGGTCTGAAACCGGACCGACCTGCCAAAACCGACCCAACCCATGACTTTTGGAAATAGCATGAACCGAAACCGAACCGATATGCCTGGTTCGGTTTCAGTCGGTTAGTCAGGTTTCTTTGGTTTGTGTCAGAACTAAACGGAGTGCACAAAAATTATACCTAGGCTACTTTCAATATTGGAAGTAAACTAACTTTTATTTTTGGGCATGCATTTAACTTATGCTAATATAACTTTTTTTTCCAACATATCAAATGCCACAGAGTCATGCATATAACTTATGCTAATATGCTATTATTGCATGAACTTGTGTATATATGGACTAAAAGAAGTCAAGAACATCTAGAATAGTTTCAATAGCGAAACATAAGAGGATGAAACTATAAGAGTAGCAAAATCCGTATCATAATAGTAGACATGAATCAAGACAACGTGAAAAAATTTTATAGAGTGAATAGCGAATAAAAAGAAATGAGCGGTAATCCGATAAGAGGAAATAACACTTAATAAATTATCCGTCATTACAAAGTATATGTTTTTTATTCAAATGTGAAATAAAGCTTCTTTATACACAAAGTTGTTCAAGGTTTATCAAAACTCTAAGCATACATTTTAAAGCACCATTAAGTATGAATCATGAAAATGAGAAGAATAACATGGTAAATATGCATACAAATTTACTCAGGAAGATTGTAAGAGTAATACTTGGTTTTTAAATACCTTATCCTTTAATCAATCGAATATTTAAAAAATGCATTTCTAAAACATTTTTTCTTGATACTTTTCACATTATTTCCGTGACTCATAAAATGTAGTTCAATTACCCACAACTTATGTTGCTCCATGTTAACTTAGTTTCTATGTTAAAGTATTTAAAGAGGGAACTTTCATAATCTGTTACATCTAAGACAAATTTTATTACAAACCTTCTTGGTCAACAACGGTTAAGTCATGGTAATTGTGTTGACACATCCAAGTATCCAACTGTTAGAGTATATAAAAATATCTAACGATTCTTCATTTAGTAGTTAGACAGTATAAGCTTTTCTCTTAAAGAGTTAGTTTATTATGATAAGCCAGGTAACACATACAGTTATCAGTCACAATTAATACAATCGCTACTTAATCATCATCTGCCAAACCATACAGGTCAACTGCTACCGGCCTTCCTTTACCAAATTCAGTTCGTCCGAATACTCCGGATGAGATGGAAACATATTCTAGCTGCCTGATTAAATTTAGTTTCTTATTAGTGTCATAAGTAAATAAGCGTTGATTAGGCATAGATAAGGAGTCCCGTCAGATGCACTATAAAGCATTCTCTTGGGACCAAACGATACACCAACTTGACACAGATAATTACATAGCAAGGTATTAAAGATAATATAAGAATTTACTCATAGCTAAAACAATGAAAATGTGTCTTGAACTTAGCAATAAAAACGTTAAAATTTATAACATATATTGTTGGTTACTTTGTATATTTACATAGACAAAAAGGAATATACTTAGCACCATCGTAACTCTCCAAAATAAAGGCATTCCTACCAACCAGGCTCCTTTATGCAAACACAAATCTGAGAAGAAAGTCAGTGCCATTTTGTCACCTCCACGTCAACTTTGAAGCGTTTTAGAAGACCTATGTGAAGTATGATATATCTAGTATGCTAGCGAAGAACAAAAACATTAATGGATTGTCATATCATCAATACTAATATTAGTTACTGTTCCTTCTTTACCAAATTCAGGTTACGTCCGGAAAAACTTAGGATTGAGATGGAAAACAATATTTAGCTGCTGATTAAATTTAGCTTTCTTATTAGTGTCCATAAGTAAATCAAGCGTTGATAGGCATAGATTAAGAGACCCGTCAGATGCGCTATGAAGCATTCTTCTCTGACCAACCGATACACACAACTTGACAAATGATATACTTAGCAAGAAATAAAGATAATATAAGAATTACTCATAAGCTAAACACTTGAAATGGTCTTAACTTTAAGCAAATAACGTTCAAAATTTATAACCCCAATTTTTTTTTTTATATTGTTGTTAACGTAGTCAATTTACATTGACAAAGGATATCTTAGCTCCCCATCGGAACTATTCCAAATAATGCCATTCCTACAAAACCAGCTCTTTTATTGCATAACAAAATCTGAAAGAAAGTCGAGCCCATTTTGTCACCTCCACGTCACCTTGAAGCAGTTTTAGAACCTATGTGAAGTAGATATATTAGTATGCTAGAGAAGACAAAAACATTAATGGTTATTGTCATATTATCAATACTAATATATCTAGCTAGCTAGTAGCTTTCCAACTAATATAAATAGAGGTACTTACATTGCTCATTGGGCCAAGCACATGGTGAACGTCGGATACAAAGCCATAGTACAATCCCACCTTATTACTGACGGTAGATTCTCACAAAGCTTGTTTAACAATGATAGGCTTCTCTTTCCCTGTCAAAAAATCCTTTAACCGTTTTATACCTCATGAACAATTCTAATCCGTTTTTCAAAGCATAGTACATCTTACCATATTACTGCGGTAGATTCTCTCAAAGCTTTTAACAATGACAGCTTTTTTTCCCTGTCAAAAATCCTTAATCATTATAACCATCACGAACAAATCTAATTTGAAATATAGACAAAAAATGAATAGGTAGAAATTTCGACCTATTTACATATGAAAAGGGGTTTTATTCTGGTTAATGTTTTCCTTGTTCAGAAAAATAGATTCAATAACATACATCTAGTGCACAACCAAAGGAACCACTCTGGAATCCTAACAACTAAAAAACTAACAATCATACAACAGTGGTTATGTAAACCATATTATAATTACACAAACATTTAAAACACAAAAGACAAATAAATCAATTTAAACCTGTTTCAGAGACTGATATGTGACAATCAAACCTTCATCTTAAAATTTGAGGGTTTACACCCTGTCTACTTTAAAATTTGATATCGTATTCTATGGGTATGTATACGAGAGTATTCATCTTTCTCTTTAATCATATAGGTTGAAATGTCACCAACTTCCTCAATGTCCACATTAAACCAATCCCAATAAAATAAAATTATAAACCCAATACATATACAACACCAAAAATAAAACCCACCCCCAAACCAACACCACCCCCCACACACACCCCCACCCCAACCAATACCCACCACCCCCCCCCCCACTCCCCTCACCACCCCCACCCCCCCCAAGTACGCGGCCACCCAGTCCAAACTTAGTGGAGGAGTAAGATGTGAACCTTCTTGGCCTTCATACCGTGGCCAAACTCGGATTTTTTTTTGTTTCCTCTATTTACAGGCAATTATTCCTCATAAGCAAACTTCACAATCTATTTACATGCCAATTTAGCAATTGACACACTCTTTTAATCATATCATAAACATTTACATAGTGTATATTTAGGTCATATTCTTTGTGTAACCATCGGTTTTAGCCTTAAGGCAGCAATGTTCATTGATTTTTCTTATAAGATCTGCCATTAGATATAAATTCATAATCAAATGCTAAAGTAGCAAAAAAATACCTCAATACAAAGTGAGCCAAAGGGCCCTCTATGAAAAATTGGATTGATGAAACACCTCTAGTGGATCAAAACCTAAAACAAATTTAGGCCATATTATCTAATGTTTGAAATATGCAAGTGAAAACACGAAATAAGAAAAGAAATTGGTACTTTCAAAATAAAAAACACCCATATGTAGCTATGTGAGTACCTTTTCCTCATCATAGTTTTTGTATCCAATCATGGTAGGTTTTGTGGCCTAGTTATGGATTCACATCTCTTAGGAGAGATAACTTCTTGGAAACAATTAACTTTGGTAAAATTTTAGATGGATTATTTTTTTGAATAGTATAAAATAGCTATAGAGTAAGAAATACTTCCATGATGTACCTTTCAAGCTATTTTGACGTGGAAAGGACAGTTGACAGGATCTAATTATGCACATTAGCCAGATAACCTTCGTACTTCACGTCTTCAAATATAATTACCACGATTTTTTATTTCAAAATTTAAAAATACAAAATCCGAATTTTAATGAATAAGATAAGGAATTATGATATAATGAGGAATGTTATGGTTAAGATTGTAATTGTTGTTGGAAAACATATTTTATTTTCCCTCTTTTATACCACATTTTTAATTTTATTTATGGTTTAAGATTTAATTGTGTTGAAAAATGTTTTAATTTTCCCTTTTTTTATAATTAAAAACGTTTTTTATTTTAATATAGGAAAAAGTTTAAACGGTTGTCTAATTTAATTAGGGATTGTATTTAGTTTGAAGTTTTAAGGATTGTTTTAAAACGTTTTTTGATGATTGATATTGATTGGATTGATTTTTAATTAGGAAATTAAAAAAAAAGTTTTAAAGGATTGTTTTAAACCATTTTTGTTTTGTTGGACATTTTCAAATTCACACTTATGAAATGTGACAGAAACTTTTAAGGAATTTTTTTAAAACGTTTTTTGCTCCCAAAATTATTAGTTACTCATTAAAATTGTGCGAATTGTTTCCTTTGTTTGTAGGATTTACATTCAAAAGTTATAATAACTTATATTCTTAATTAGGTATCTTTCATTTACTTGTTATGCTAGCTTAGTTTTTAATGAGTATTAATGGGCTAAATCATTTCTCTAAACTAAAACTAAAATCCCGTTTTTTTTTATAAAATATTAATGGCATAATTAATATTTCCATTCTTTGCAAGTCAAAACGGGTTTGAATAGTAAATGCTAATAATAAATACCGAAATTTATCAAATAGTTTGTTATTAAACAATGACATTTTTGTTTTTTAATTGACTAACACAACTTCTGACTTGGTTCAGTGGTTGAGTCTCTTGTTTGTGTAGCAAAATAACCCATGTTTGAATCTTTGCAACGTGCACCAAATTTTTAAATATTATCCGGATTATCATTTCTTTCGGTGACATCGGTTCATATTAATTATCGCATAGGTGCTTCTTAAATGCATATGTTGCATTACTTAGTTTGCATAGGTGGCTTCTTATATGCATTAGGTGGCAAATTGCCCAAATTAAATATGTGGTTAAAGAATGTTGCTTATGTGGGAATTCATATATGCTCACGTGGCTAAAAATTCAAGATGAGATGGCAATGTTTAATGATGATGTGGCATGGTTGTTGTAGTTGAAGTCATCATTATGTATCAGATTATATATAACTGTAACGGATATATATATATATATAAGAGGTCCAAAACTCATACCAAATCAAATAGAATGCAAGATAAAAATCAAAGATGGATCCCTCTTGGACCTTAGGCTGGTTCGAACACCACAAGCAACCCCAAACAACCCAAAATCTTCTAAATCAACAACATACACAATCTTTAACACAAGTCTTGCAAAAACCCCAATATACCCTAACTTCTTAATTCTTGATTAACCTTGAAATTGGACGAATTAAACTTTGGAACCACCTTAAAATGCCTTGATAATGAACCTTGAATGCTTGAATTAGATCAAAAATTAAAAATGATGAACCCGGGGTTTTTTGGTTCGTGGCTATGGAGGAGGAAGGGAGGGAAAATGTTATTGTGTGTGTTTTTTTTTGTGTCGACATATGGCTTGATATTTTGTTTTTTTTAATTATTATTATTTTTTTATATATATACATTTAAGTGTATTATTTGTGTAGTAATAAAAGTGAAGGTATAAATAAAAAAGTGAGGTTTAAACTAAATTGCGGGTATTTAACAAGGTTCGACCAAGACGCGAAAGAAAATAGATTTTACTAAAAATAAAATTTATAAAAGCCTCGGGGTAAAATATAAAAATATTTGAACTATAACGTACACGTAGACGGGAAGTAAGCTAAACGGCAGCTTAGAATTTAATAAGGCGTGGAATTTACTGAATCGGGTAAATAGTAAAAATAAAATTTTACTAAAGGTATAAATAAAAATAAAATAAAATAATTTTATTTACCAGAATTTTACGGAGTCTCACACGTTAATCGAAAACAATATACCATTATGACGAGCATTTAATTATCTTTCTATAGATATCCACTTTGATATACTTTCGACAAATTTTGTTTTCGTTTTTTTACTTTCTTTTCGTCTTTTACGTTTTTTCGTTTTTTTTGTTGTTGAAACTTGCATGAGAAATCACATGTGATGAAACACTAATAAAATCACATGTGATATTAGTGTTAAATCACATATGATATTACTGATAAATCACATATGATAAAATAACATATGATATTAGTGTTAAATCATATATAATATGTAATTCTAATGCAATCATATGTAATTTGATGTTAATGTTAAATCACATGTGATTTTATACGAATATTCAAATTAGTGTTTAATAACATGTGATATTTTCATGCAAGTTTCAACAACGAAAAAAACGTAAAAAAAGTGAAAAAAACAAAAAAAATAATTTGTCGAAATTATATCAAAGTTAATATCTATAGAAAGATAATTAAATGTCCGTCGTGGTGGTATATTTTTTTCGCTTAACGATTAACGGTTTAGAAGATATTTAAGTTTTAAAAAATATGTGAAATAATAAAATGTTTTTAATCTTATTTAATTTCTTTTTAAATAGATGATGGGGATGAGTCCTCTGGTATCCGAGCAATTTATGATATCCACTCCTCATTCTTTTATTATATAAAGAGATATGTCAGTTCATACAAATGGCATTTAATAATAGTATTTTCTTTGTTGTTTTACATGTTATAACTAGGGTCCACTAACATGCCTTTGATCCAGTGGTGTATCCGGGTTCAATCAAGACGTTATTAAACGGATAGTTTGAAGATTCAAATACTATTGTGGACATAGGTGTAGTGTACGTGGGTTATTGCATTTGCCGCTAATAAACACTAGGTTTCAGTGGAATTTTCTGTCATAAAACTATGTAAAAAAAATTAACAGTATAAGGTTATGGTCCACACCATACAAAAATTATACTTGCACAGCTTATGCCTATTAAGACCATGATTTTGAGTTAAGAAAGAGCGTATTTAGTTATTTTCAGTCTAGATATTATTCTAACTAATGGAGTCTGTTACACTACTTAGGCTTGTTAATTCAATGTGTTAATCTCTAGATCCAACATATATGCCATAGACATTTATTATATATAGTAATATGTTTGTCAACAGTTGCATAGTTATGGTTGTTTGTGCTGTTACTTAGGTCATTCTTACAGTAAACCTTTATGTAAAAAAAACATGAATAAGAGAAACTAAATATTTCACACGAAGTTACTATATGATGTGAAGATACTAGCTTCGACTTAAGTGAAAAGAACAATCTTATGTAACAATAATTAAATTAAATGGCATAGTCGTCGTCACTTCTTATTGTGATTTGTCGCTTGCAAGTCGTTGGCCTAGTATTGTAACTCCCATGTACCTGCATCAAATTTCCGTCGTTATTTACATGTTGGCTAGAAAACTTCAAAAATATAACAAACGTGATCAAAATTATCTCGACTTTTAAACTAAAATACCTTCCAAGCATCAAAACGCTAGCTTGAGGATTGGTTCCAGGAGACTTAAGTATAGTTGATCCATCAATGACTCGAAGACCATTAACACCAACAACCTTGTATTCATGATCAACTACTTTACCAATATGACATCCACCATGATAATACCACATAGTCCTTACAGTGTCCTTGCAATATTGTTCCAAGGACGAAGAGGTATTACTACGTACAAGATCGTTTCTTGGTAGTCTCATATTTATATCAAGTATCTCTTGAACCATCATATTAGCAAACTTGTAATTCGAGAATGCTTTTGATTCAATAGCCTTTAGAATGGTTGCAACCCCTTTAACGCATTTCCTCAAATCTTCGGGCTCCCTTAAGTAGTTGAAAGTTACTGATGGGGTGTCGGTCGGATTAAGATTGTCAACCTTTAGCTCACCCATAGATAAAGGGCCATTAGTTTTCTTGAATATAAAGCATCCCATCTACAAATCAACAACATAATAATTAATCAAATTTATTAACTCTTTTTGTTATTATTTCTCTTTAGCCAATAGATCAATCCAGGACGTTCCTTATACGACTTAGAAGTTTACTGCATATGTCTCGTTACCTGAGGGGAGAACCCTCGATAATTTGGAGAAGGTGTAAAGATAAAACTAAAACCACCAGCTGCCTCAATGTAGCTACCAAACCGTGTGATACCAACAATTTGAACTCCGGATGGATTAAATGCAATAGGAGAAGGAATAAAGACTGCATTCAGCGGGTTATCAGCCATGCCTTGACCTACGAAAGGTTGCTCAACTACAACTTTGATCTTAAGGGCATCAAGTTGCTTTCTTGGACCTACGCCACTCAACATCAAAAGTTGTGGGCTTCCAAGTGCACCTGCAGAGAGTATGATTTCATCCTTTTTCCCACCTTTTAGATATGCTCGATGCTTTTTCCTTAATGAATCTTCAAACACTACTCCATAAGCCAATGGCCTTGATTTTCCTGTATGTGCAAAAATTACAATTTGAAAAAATGTTCCACGCTATATATGTGTAATGAAAGTTGCTACTTACCTATGGTCTTGATAAAATTTTGTGGCCTGCGCGCGCACTTGTATAGAACAGATATAACCCTTTGGGGTTGGCTTATATTGTCAGCAATTATGCGGCAGTGTGTCGTGTCCATTTTTCATCAAAAATTGTGCCGGGATACTTTTGTCCCAATGATTGATCATAAGTAAAGCCGTTTATCCGGTGTTACACCGGCTTCATGTTAGTGCCAGCTTGTACCTACTCGAGGACGGCCACTCTTGCACCACTGGATTCAAAAACCATTACTCTTTCTGTCCACTTGTAAGATTCTTGTACAAATTCTCGTCCAGTAAGCCTAGCTTCTCTTATTGAATTGAGCTCACCACGAGAATTAGAATCCAAGCCATTAATAAAGGTACCTCCACCAAGGACTCGTGCAGTGTGTTTATAACACTTCTGATGAAGTTAATATTTGAGACGGTGAATCATTAGATTTTCTTCCTGCATTAACACGACAACTTGTTATATCAACGTTTGGTTGGCCCATGTTTGCTGCCACTTTGTCATTTAGCCAAGTAGCAAACTGCTCATTATGCCTCTTCGTATACCATGTCTCGGTTCTACCAATGTTTTCTACGTGTAACATTTTCATATGCTCTTTAATGTAAGGAGCAACACATGTCATATGTTCAAGGACTACAAAATGTGCAATCTCGAAAAGCTTATGATCTGGGCTAGAATGTTTTGATCCAACTGTACCGACCCCATGAAGTCTGCCCACATGACGACTTTGAGGGACACCAATACCTTTGACACCTTCCAAAATAGTTTGTATAAAAGTCGATGACCTCCTCAGAAGCATATCCTTCAACAATACTACCCTCGGGTCGAGACCGGTTCCTTACATACCCCTTCAGGCCGCCCATATATCTCTCGAAAGGGAACATGTAATGTAAATGTATAGGACCCAAAGCCTTAATTTCACCAACGATATGAGACACCAGGTGAACCATGGCATCGAAAAAGGATGGTGGAAAGTACATCTCTAATTCACATAAAGTAACAATAATTTCTCTTTGCCATGAATCCAAAACTTCAGGGTCAATCACTTTCGAGTGAATCATGTTAAAAAACAAACAAAGTTTTGTGATTGAATGTCGGACATGCTTTGGTAACAAACCACGAATTGCGATGGGAATCATATGTGCCATTAAAACATGACAATCGTGCGACTTCATTCCCAGTAGTTTACAGTCTTTCATGGATACCAAGCTCCTAATGTTCGCTGAATAGCTAGATGGAACCTTAATATCATGTAAGCATTTACAAAATTGGGTTTTTTCTGCTTTTGACATGGTATAACACGCTGGTGGCAGATAGGTGCGTTTTTTGTCATTCTCAACAGGGGCAAGCTCTAACCGGATTCCCCATGAGACCATATCTTTTCGAGCATTTATACCATCTTTAGTTTTCCCGGGAATATTCAACAACAACCCCAACAAGCTGTCACATACATTCTTTTCAATGTGCATAACATCAATAGAATGTCGTACTTCCAAATCCTTCCAATATTCCAATTCCTAAAAAATTGACTTTTTTTCCACGTTCCTTGTTCAATTTGACGCCCTTTTCCTTTTCCAAACACAGTGTTAAGATTAGAAACTCGAGAAAGTGCAATATCTCCACTAAATCGTGTCCTGACTCGTCCATACTCCGTACGTCCGTCAAACTCCGAACTCATACCACGATACGGGTGATTACTTGGAAGCGATCTTCGATGGCCCATGAACACGGTTTTTTTGCAATTGTCTAACCACCTCGAGGATGTCTCATCTTCACAAATCGGGCATGCCTGTTTACCCTTCGTGCTGTATCCTGACAAATTGCCGTATGCAGGAAAATCATTTATAGTGCAAAAAATCATGGCGTGCAAACGAAATTTCTCCTTCATATAGGCATCATACATTTCTACACCCGGATTCCACAAAGTTTTCATATCGTTAATCAAAGGAGACAAATACACATCAATGTCATTACCAGGTTGTTTTGGACCTGAGATTAGAAATGACATCATGATGTATTTACGTTTCATGCACAACCACGATGGAAGATTGTACATACATAAAAGAACCGGCCAAGTACTGTAACGACTGCTCATGTTTCCGAATGGGTTCATTCCGTCATAGTCTTAGCCAAAATCCGAATATTTCTAATCTCTTAACCGAATTCTGGATATTATTATCAATTTTTCGCCTTTGAGGGAGTCCCGCTACATGCACTTAGTTTTTCCATCATCTTTACCGCTGATCAACATGCCAACACAACAATTTAGCCTCGTTCTTGTTTCATAACCTTTTCCAGTCTCGGTAATGATGGAAAAATACCACAATAGCTTAGCTGGGGGTCCATTTTTTGTCCACATCTCATCAAATTTTTTTCCGGCTTCCTTTTTATACCTTGATATTTCGCAAGTAACACAAGCATGCTAAGTTGTTTGTACTCATTTCTATACAACATACAATCATTCGGACATCATGTATTCCTTTCAATTTCTAGTCCCAATTGGACACAATTATTTTTTTTTAGCTTGGTATGTAGAAAATGGGTAAGTGATTATCTCTGGGAATCAGTTGGTGTATAAAATCTAATAGCTCGTGAAGCTTGTATCACTCCAAACTACTACTTGCTTTTATTTTAACAACACCAAAACAGCTGACAGTACTGAAAACTCTTACAACCATCGTACGCTTAGTTCGCTGCGTCCTCAAACAATTTTTGTAAATCTTCTTGATCAATATCACCTTCATTTGCCTCAAATCATTCAACATCTCATTTAAATTTCATGTCTGCAATTAATGTAAGATTCATTGTTTTCTCATTACATTTGATACATTACTCGATGTGCTATTATCAACTAGTGTATTCCCTATTGCTCCGACCAACAAGTTGTATTTACGAACAAAACCATTTTCAGCAAATTATATTCATCAATTTGATATCGTTAATGGGTACAAAATTTTTAACATTGCGAACACGGACAAAAAATCTCAATATCTCCCTTAAGCCACTCTGTTAGACTCAGCAGCCAAAGAAAACATTTTCACTCATTTACACATTCCTGTCACTAATGTTCATGCCGTACATCCATTTTTCCGATCCATCTAAAATTTAAAACAACATAATAAATCATATGCATGTACAATGAAATATATGTGTTCACTTGTGGCACATCCTAACCTACCTTTTGAAATATTTTTTTATTTTTTTTTTTATCGTCATATGCGTAAACGTTCTAGCGGGTTGACCAATTTTAAGAAAAAAATCGAGCAGCATTTCCCCCCAACTCCCCAAGCAAAGCGTATAAAACGCAAATCTCGAATGAGTAACGAGAAATGTATACCGATTTTTTTCTTAAATAGTCGACCCGCTAGAATTGAATATGCATCATAAATGAGACAAAAATATTCAAAAGGCAGTCCCAAACCGACTGGTCCCAAAATGGGGAAGTGGGTGGTTTTGTTGGTTGGTGGGATGGCTAATCCTCTATTAGATTAGTTTTCGGACGGGTATTAACTAAGTTCATATAAATCTACTCATAACTTCTAGATGCACATCTATAGATACACAAAAAACTTAGCAACTAGATTACATATATATAATTATTTAAAACTAATAGCGAAAAAGCACAAACGAATGTACAAATAACAAACAAAAAATATCAACTTACCTAATGACCGAACTTTCTATTATGATTTGAAAAAACTCTAGCTAGGATACATGATGAATAATTTATACCTATATAAATAAATAAAAATTATTAGTTAGCATAAAAGAATTAGAGTAAAGTCAAAATTAAATAAAATGAAACTATTACCTTTTAAGTAGTTTTATGAGGTCTTAATTTATTATGGTTGTTGATGAGAGTTGTTTTAATGTAATGGTTTTGAAACATTTAGTTGAGAAGATGTAAAATGGGGTAGGTGGAATGAGAATGCAAATTTATGTAAATGTGGGTGAAAGAGTGTTAGGTGAATAGGGGGCAGGTTTCCGTTAGTGAGCTTGCTATTTGAAATTTTTGTTTTGGTGCGGTTATTGACAAACCTAGTAAAAAATTCACAATTTAGTACGTTTTTATAAGAACCGTACAATACAATGATAAAATCGGTGGCTTTTACAAAATAACCGCACCACATAATGAAACAAAAATAACAACCGTACCAAATTGTTGTTTTTAGTACGGTTAAAAAAACAATAACAAAATGACTTACATTTTATTTTTTTGGTACGGTTTATGGTGAAATCGTACCAAATTGCCATACCAAAAAAAATAGTTTAGTAGAAGTGAATGGACTAAGCATGCCTTGATCCAGTGGCGTATCCGGGATCAATCAAGATGATTATTAAACGGATATTTTAAGATTCAAATACTGTTTGTGGCCATCGGTGTAATGTCGTGGGTTATTGCATTTGCCGCTAATAAACACTAGGTTTCAAGTGAATATTTCTGTCTAAAACAATGTAAAAAAAATAACAGTATAAGCTCTGACCACCACCATACAAAAATTATACTTGCACAGCTTATGCCTATTAAACCATGATTTTGAGTTAAGAAAGAGCGTATTTTAGTTATTTTCAGTCTAATATATTCTAACTAATGAGACCTGTTACATCTACTTAGGCTTTTGAATTTCAATGTATTTAATCTCTAGATACCAACATATATGCCATAGACATTTATTATATATAGTAATACGTAGTCAATAGTTGCATAGTTTTTATGGTTGTTTGTGCTGTTACTTAGGTCATTCTTTTAGTAAACCTTTATTTAAAAAAAACATGAAAAAAGATAAACTAAATAATTCACAAGAAGTTACTATAAAATGTGAAGTACTAGCTTCGACTTAAGTTGAAAAGAGAACATCTATGTAACAAATAATTAAATTTAAATGGCATAGTCTCGTCACTTCTATTGTGATTTGTCGCTTGCAAGTCCGTTGGCCTTGTATTGTAACTCCCCATGTACCTGCATCAAATTTCCGTCTATTTACATGATAAGGATAGAAAACTTCAAAAATATAACAAACGTGATTCAAATTAATCGACTTTTAAACTAAAATACCTTCCAAGCATCAAAACCGCTAGCTTGAGGATTGGTTACCAGGAGACTAAAGTATAGGTTGAATCCATCAATGACTGAAGACCAATATACCAACAACTTGTATTCATATCAATACATTACCAATATGACATCTCACCATGATAATACCACATAGTCCTTTACAGTGTCCTTGCAATATTGTTCCAAGACGAAGAAGTATTACCACGTACAAGATCGTTTCTTGGTAGTCACATATTTATATCAAGTATCTCTTGAACCATCATATAACAAACTTGTAATTTCGAGATGCATTTGTATTCAATAGCCATTGTATAATGGTTGCAACCCCTTTAACGCATTTCCTCATAATCTTCGGGCTCCCTTAAGTAGTTGAAAGTTACTGATGGGGTGTCGTGTCGGATTAAGTTGTCAACCTTTAGCTCACCCATAGATAAAGGGCCATTAGTTTTCTTGAATATAAAGCATCCCATCTACAAATCAACAACATAATAATTAATCAAATTTATTAACTCTTTTTGTTATTATTTCTCGTTAGCCAATAGATCAATCCAGGACGTTCCTTATACGACTTAGAAGTTTACTGCATAGGTCTCGTTACCTAAGGGGAGAACCCTCGATAATTTGGAGAAGGTGTAAAGATAAAACTAAAACCACCAGCTGCCTCAATGTAGCTACCAAACCGTGTGATACCAACAATTTGAACTCCGGATGGATTAAATGCAATAGGAGAAGGAATAAAGACTGCATTCAGCGGGTTATCAGCCATGCCTTGACCTACGAAAGGTTGCTCAACTACAACTTTGATCTTAAGGGCATCAAGTTGCTTTCTTGGACCTACGCCACTCAACATCAAAAGTTGTGGGCTTCCAAGTGCACCTGCAGAGAGTATGATTTCATCCTTTTTCCCGCCTTTTAGATATGCTCGATGCTTTTTCCGTAATGAATCTTCAAACACTACTCCATAAGCCAATGGCCTTGATTTTCCTGTATGTGCAAAAATTACAATTGTGAAAAATGTTCCAGTATATATGTGTAATGAAAGTTGCTACTTACCTATGGTCTTGAATAAAATTTTATGGACAGTTACATGTAGAACAGATAACCCTTTGGGGTTGGCATACTGTAGCAAATCTGCGACAGTGTGTCGTGTCCCATTTTCATCAAAAACTGTGCCGGATACTTTAGTCCTAATGATATGATCATAAGTAAAGCCGTTATCCGGTGTTACACCAGCTTTAAGTAGTGCAGCTTGTACCGCGGACGGCCACTCTTGCACCACTGGTTCAAAAACCATTACTCTTTCTGTCCACTTGTAAGATTCTTGAACCAAATTCTCATCCATTAATCTAGCTTCTTTATTGAATTGAGCTTCACCACGAGAATAGAATCCAGCATTAATACAGGTACCTCCACCCAAGACTCGTGCACGTGTGTTTATAACACCTTCTGATGAAGTAAATATTTGAGACGGTGAATCTGGTGGTGTATCCGCAAAGTTGTTACCGAAATCTGATAAATTAGTGATGTTAGCATTCCCATAAGGTGATCCACCACGTTCAAGTAGTAGAACTGAGTACTTAGCCGATAAAGTGGTGGCTAGTGGGATTCCAGCAGTGCCTCCCCCGACGATTATGTAATCAAAGAATGATATCTTGGGAGCTTTTGTTGCTTCATGCATGAACGTATAGTTTGGAGCTGCAGTTAAAGACACAAAATCCTAGAGTTTAGCTTATTGATGTAATAATTACTGTACATTACATGCATGCAAAAAAAAAGATTTACATACGTTTTACAGCGAGACATAAGCCATGGGTAAGAATGTATAAGAAAAGTGATACAAGAAGTCTTCCGGACACACAAGCCATTCAAACAGAGTATTGATATGTCGTGATTTTTGTATTTATCGATGTATTAATCAAGAACTTGAGACTGTATAGCTCTGTTGGATCAGCTATATATTCGGCTAGACAATATATATAGAGTAGGGATCCAGTGAGAAGTAAATTAAAATAAGAAGTGGTGAGAAGTGACTAAAACCACACATTTAAGATGCGTCCTAATGATATGATCATAAGTAAAGCCGTTATCCGGTGTTACACCAGCTTTAAGTAGTGCAGCTTGTACCGCGGACGGCCACTCTTGCACCACTGGTTCAAAAACCATTACTCTTTCTGTCCACTTGTAAGATTCTTGAACCAAATTCTCATCCATTAATCTAGCTTCTTTATTGAATTGAGCTTCACCACGAGAATAGAATCCAGCATTAATACAGGTACCTCCACCATGGATCGTTGCACGTGTTTTTATAATACCTTCTGTGAAGTAATATTTGGACGGTGAATAGGTGGTGGTATCCCGCAAAGTTGTTACGAAATTGATAAATTAGTGCTGTAGCATTCCATAAGGGGTCCACAGTTCAAAGTAGTAGAACTGAGTCTTAGCGATAAAGTGGTGCTAGTGGGATTCAGCCGTGCTCCCCCCGCGATTATGTTATTCAAAGAATGATATCTGGGGCGCTTTTGTTGACTTCTGGCATGAACGTATAGTTTGGAGCTGCAAGTTAAAGACGCAAAAGTCTAGGTTTCGTTATTGATGTAATAATTACTGTACATTACATGCATGCCAAAAAAAAAGATTTAATTCGTTTTAAGTGAGACATAGCATGGGTAAGAATGTATAAGAAAGTGATACAAGAAGTCTTTTGGAAACACAGCCTTCAAACAGAGTTTTGATATGTGTGATTTTGTTATTTATCGGATGTATTAATTCAAGACTTGAGACTGTATAGCTCTGTTGGATCAGTTATATTCGGTAGAAATATATCTAGTGTAGGGATCCAGTGAGAAGTAATTAAAATAGAAGTGGTGAGAAGTGGACTTAATAAACCACACATTTTAAGAAGCAACGATTTGCATTCGATGCATTTTATATTCATTTAGATGCACCATTAGTTCAAAAAGTTATTAGATATGTAGATGTGCAAATTGATTTTTATGATTTTAGCACTTGCAGAGGAACAAAAAACATGAGAAATCATGAAAGCCATCTATATATGTTATATGCATCAATTAAAATGCTTGAAAATGCGTTACTATTGCATCTAAGTTTATAGAGATACATCTAATTAAGTCCGGTGCATCTCAGATATGCGATTATAGTTACTTCTTATCCTTTCTGTATTTTAAGAAATCTTCTCATATGATCCTAACTCAATAGTATATCTATTTAGTATATATACATGATATTATATATATATCTTATATTTATCATATTATATATTATATATCTAATAGTTTAAAGGGGGGAAACAATCCAGTGAGAAGTAAATTAAAATAAGAAGTGGTGAGAAGTGACTAAAACCACACATTTGAGATGCAACGACTTGCATTAGATGCATTTCTATTCATTTAGATGCATCATTTTGAGTTTCGAAAGTTAATTTTATGCGTAGATGGTGCAAATTGATTTTCATGATTTTGACACACGTAGAGGAACACAAAACAAGAGAAATCATGAAATGCATCTAATATACGTATATGCATCTAATTAAAAGCTAGAAAACACATTATGATGCATTATAATGCATCTAAGATTATAGCGATGACTAATTTTAAGTCGGTGTATCTCGGGATATGAGGTTATAGTTAATTCTTATCCTTCTTATTTAAGAAAACTGTCTCATTTAATCTTATGACTTGAGTTTATTTATATATAATTATATATATAAATTCTCTATATATCATATCTATATATATATATTATATATATATAATATATATATTATATCTATATCTGTATATGTGGTGTGTGTGTGTGTGTGTGTGTGTGGGTGTGTACTATTATATATATGTATGTTAGATATATATATCTTTGTATACTATATATATAATATATATACAATATATATATATTATATATGGCATGTCATCTTGTCTTTAGTTGTTCAAGCTAGGCTTGAGGTTAAGTGGTTTTATTTCAGCACCATTTCATTGTTTTTAAATTTTTCGGGGGGGCCTTTTTTTGGGGATCACTGAATAAATTTTAGAATGCTACGGGCTAACACATTCCACTTCTTACCCTAATCTTCTGTTCCATGCGGTTGACACCGAGTTATATATAACATCCTCATATCATATATATATATTATGATATATATATATATATATATATATATAGAGGGTGGTTAACGTAAGCAAGTGCCTTAATGTAAGTTAGTGTAGGAAGTGATCTAGGCCATCCAATGTATCATGCTGATGTCATCAAATCAAGATTAGATGAGTGGCAAATCATAATTAAACCATGAGGGCATTATGTATCATTCTGTTTTGCCCAACTACCCAATTATTCCAGTATTATAACATTTTGCAAAACATAATTAAATCAAACAAACTACGAGTTGCTCATTTTATATTTTATATGGAACTCATTTGTTTTATTATTTTAGTTCGATACACGATAACTTGACGCATTATGTTTTATATGGAAACCCAGTTTGTTTTATTCATGATTAGCTTTCCTTTACACTATCTCACTTTAACTACTATCTCCAGAAATCATGCTATATTTATAATATATATATATATATATATATACTTATATATATATTATTATTTATATATATATATAAAGTGCTTAATTTGTATCTACTTGATGAGTTATTCCAAAACGAGCATGTAATATATATAGCATTGAAAGCAAGAAACAGTCTATGATGGTGATTTTATTACAACAAAAATAATTAGGTAATGCGTTTGAACATGGCTCAAAGTGTCTTTGCGTAGTAATTAAACATATCTCATGGAAACAAACTTTTTTGACACTTTCAATTCTTGTTGACTGACTTCATTCCTTTACATTAGTATTTGATTTGATTTGATTAATAACAGAAACAATGGATCGTTTACCCTAGTACATTCCCCAATATATAATTTTATACAGTACTACTTACACGCTGGGCACCATTTCTTTTGTTCTTGACTATTTCTTTCTAGGATTTAAGATTTAAGATAGTAGATTATCTTCAAAGAGTATGATATTTAGGTTGGGTGTTGTATTAGTTTTTACTTTTTAACTATACTAGCTTATAAATCCGCGAATTTCATGAGTTGCTAAATAAAAGTTGTATATATAAAACAAAAACATATTCATTTGTGATCTCGAATATACTTTACAAAACAAATCATTTTCAAAGTAGATTACTTTGCATAACAAATCTAGTTCGATAGCATGAATATGTGAGTGTAGTTAGTCGTTATATAACAACTTCTCATAAATGCACATTAAACTCCATTACCTTAAATGCTATGTTGCTGAAGTATCTGAAAATTGATTGAAGAAGTCCTGTGCCAAGCCTTAATTATCATCATGGTATGAAAAAAAACAAAAAAAATGAGAAAAGTAAAAAAAAATATGTGTTATAATCGTTCGAAGAAATAAAGGCTTATGTTCGACGCTTGAAGATTGAATCCTCTCTAGTACCCAAGTTCCGCCCTTCGGTCAGGTTTATGTGTTAAGTACAAGCCTATGGCAACTATCTAGATTATGTCTGTGCAGATTGAGTGTTCTTCACAAAAACATATCTAAACCCTATCTGAGTGGCTGAGTGAATTTTAAAATCAAACACTATCCCTATGTAAGGTGCTATGTTATATGTCTATGCCTGAAAAGTTATCTAAAATACAATCTCTTAAAAAATCAAGTTTTCTCCACGTCATAATAAATGATTTTAGTTTCTCGCTTCCATTGCTTGAGGGCAAGCAATAAGCTAAGTGTGGAGGGATTTGATAACACCTAAATTATACATGTTTTCTATGGCGTTATTTATATATATTTGATCATTTCTCGTGAACTTTCGATACTTAATTAAGCTTAAATTGCTTATAGGTTCACTTGAAGACTCTAAAGACCCAAGCTCAAGAATCTATACACTTTGAGAGGCGAATACAAGAAAAGAAAAATTTCTAGCCAAAAGCTCAAGAAGTCCGCCACACTTGTTACATAGTGCGCCGCACTTTCCTCTAAAGTTCAAACACCGCCGTACTTACAATATTGTGCGCTGCACATTTTCCCAAAGATTAAAGAATTAAAGTCCATTAAATGCTATCGCATTAACTCCTCAAAACCGCCGCACTTATTTGTAAGTGCGCCGCACTTCCATTAAAAGCCATTAAATGCTATCGCATTAACTCACCAAGTCCGCCACACTTATTTGTATGTGCGCCGCACTTTTCACCAAATTTTGCATATAAATTGAGACGAAATTTCTCAAACAAATCATCCCTCTCACAACCATTTCCACTCATTCTACACACATACCCCTCCCCTTTCACCAAAATACCTTTTCCCTTAAAGAAAAGATCTAACGATCAAGAACGAAGAAGTTTTCTTACCTTGTTATTGAAATAATGGAAATTTATGTAATGAGTACTTTTGTTATGAACCCCTTAGCCATGAGAGGCTAGATCTCTCATGACTACTCGGTGAAGTTACGAAAATGAATAAGTGTTTGGTATGATCTTGATCGCTTTAATCCTAAGCTTATGTTGCAACCCTATTATATCCCATCTTATCTATTTTCGCTTATCAACTTAGATTATATAATCATATCGGTATAGGTCGAAAGACCCATTATGATATATGTGGTTTTAAAGATTTGTCCATGGTCTTTAACGTCTGTGCCAAGAAATCCACTTTCGTAAATTGATAAACAAAATAAACTTTGATATAATAGTAACTAGATTATTTGAGTGACACATTTGGTCTGGTTAACTAAATATAAGTCTTAAGTTAACAAGTTGATTTGTGAAAACTTTTTCTGACGAGAAATCGTCTTTATAAATTAATGCCCCATCTTCGAGGTCAATATTTCAACACTTACTAAGTTATTTTTAGATCTCTACGAGTAGTACATACATTTTATACATTGGTAAAGTTAAAAAAATTTTTTCAAAATTGTTACAGACTATTTTCTTTCTGATTATTTGAACACTACTTAAATCCTTGTTGACGACCTGGTCTTACCTAAAAAGATTTATACTGAATACGTGGGTTATACTTTTACCCGTGTGTTTCCATATAATTATCCGGTATTTTCAGTCTTATAAATTTAAAGCTTTTGAAACACATCAAAGTTTTTGGCGCCGTTGCCGGGGATTTCTTAGCTGTTCTGTAGTCAAAATCTGGAAAATTTCTTTAACCCCCCTCTTTTTCAAAAATCGCCGTACAGTTTTCTGGCAAACTGACCCAAACAATTTCTCTCTTGGATGCATACACGTGCTTCCAATTCTGAACTAGTTGAACCATTACCTGAACCAGAACGTACTCTGAATCGAAGACTTCGCCGACGAAACAGAAGAGTTCCATACGATCAAAGAAATAATCCACCACAACACCCGAGAATTGTCTACCCGCCAGTTCTTAACATCAACTACTTCCGTCACTTTCTTGATATTCTTCGAAATTACGATCCAATGGATGATGAACCCATGTGGGCTGCTGACCATGTTGTCGCTCCGACACCTGGTTCCGCAATCACTATTCCTGAAACCGCAAACGAATTTGCTATCAAAGGTAACCACTTGACCCTTGTCAAAGGAAACCAATTCGATGGTAGAACCAAAACCGATCCTCATAAACACATTCACGAATTCCTCAGAATCTGCGATATGTTTAAATACAGAGATACTGAGAATGAAGCCGTCCGCCTAATGATGTTTCCCCTATCCCTTACTGGGGAAGCAAAAACATGGTTGGATGAACTCAACGAAGGAACTATCGAAACATGGGATGAACTTCGAACCGCTTTCATTAGCCGTTTCTTTCCCCTAGCTCTTTTCGACCGACTCCTCGGAGAAATCCGAGCTTTTTCTCAACACGAAAACGAATCTCTAACCGACGCTTGGCTTCGTATGAAGGAAATGCTCCGAAACTGTCATGGTCACAATCTGTCCAAAGGCAACATTATCAAAATCTTCTATCATGGTCTAAGCGAAATAACCCAAGAAGTTCTAAATGCCGCAGCTGGTGGTATTTTCCTCTATAAAACACCAAATCAAGCTTATCAGCTTCTCGAAGATAAAGTCTTACTCAAGCTCGACTGGGCTAAAAATCAGAAAACCAAAACATCTCTTAAGAAAACCATTGCTTTCGCCGATGAAGGCAGCAGTAATTCCAATACTGACAAAATTATGGCCCGAATGGATGCCATGACCCTGAAAATGGATGCTCAGTATAAAGAACTCCAAAACCATGCTAAAAAAACTAAACCCAATCTTGATGAAGATGATATACCTATGTCCCGTGAGGAAGAAGCTAAATTCATGCAAACTTTTTGTAAAACTCGTTTTTACAATGATTACCGCGACCGAGACTCAAATCGCGATAATTGGCGTTCAAACGAACGAAGTAGTTATAACCGAGACAACTATCGATCCAATACCGATGACAAACCTTATGATCTTCAAAAACAATTCAACGATTTCATGAAATCTCAGCAATCGACCAACGCTTTCGTCAAAGAAACATTCATGGATCTCAAAACCCAACTCGAAACCGTAGCCAAAAATCATCAAGCGTCAATTCAAAATCTTGAAACCAAGTTCGACAGACTTGCTGACAAGCAATCTGGTCGACCTTCTGGATCTCTTCCTAGCAACACTCAACCAAACCCAAAAGGACATAATTCCAAAGCCTACCAACCACCACAATCTCGCAATGAGCACGTAAATGCCGTATTCACAAGAAGTGGTAAATCCTACAACCCACCAGTTAACCCAAATGATCAACAAAACGATTCTGAAACTCCTATCAACTTCGATAGCGATGATAAAGACGAAGAATCCACACCATAACCGAAAACTCAAAATCCAAAACTAGTCAAGGAAACTCTATTACCCAAACCATATAAACCGAAAATCCTGTATCCTCAACGTCTAAGGAAAGAAAAAATGAAAGCTCAATACGGAAAATTTCTTGACATGATCCGCGCAGTTCGAATCAATGTGCCTCTTATCGATGTCTTGGCCGGAATGCCTAATTATGGAAATTTTCTCAAAGAACTTATAAGCAACAAACATAAAATCGAACAAATCTCTGCCGCTTTCTTAAACGATGAAAGTTCAGCGATGATCCAAAACAAAGTTCCACCTAAACTCGAAGACCGCGTAAGTTTTCTTATTCCATGTAAATTCAACAAAACTTTCTCCTGCAATGCCTTAGCCGACCTTGGTGCTAGAATTAACCTTATGCCATATTCGCTATATGCCAAATTATCTCTCGAAACTCTTAAACCTACCAAAATGAGCATAAGATTAGCCGACAGATCATTCCAATACCCTGTTGGAATAGCTGAAAATATGCTCGTGGAAGTTGGTAAATTCACCTTTACTGCTGATTTCGTTATTCTCGAAATGGAAGAAGATAGTAAAGCTCCCCTCATCTTGGGATGACCATTTCTTGACACTGCTGATGCAGTAATTCAAGTTAAATAGAAACAACTCAACCTTGGAGTTGGAACTGAACGAATGATTTTCAATATCGATTCTGCGATGAAACATTCTTATTCGAACGATGATACCTGTTTCAGTATCGATGTAACCGATGAAATCTTAGAAGAAGATTTCGAAGCTCTTCTAGACGAAGGTAGTAAAATTCTTCATTCCATCGAAGGAACCCTTCTCGAAGAAGAAATCTTTGCTGAATTTGATGAATTCATGGAAATGATCACCGATGAAAACTCTGACTCTGACTTCGACACCGACGATCCACCATTCGAAAAAATCACCATCAATACTGATTATAAGATCAAAACATCTCTTGAAGAACCTCCTATGGATCTCGAACTTAAACCTCTTCCTGATAATCTGGAATATGTATTCCTGGAAGAACCCTATTTTCTTCCTGTTATCATATCATCTCAGCTATCCAAAGAAAAGAAAAACAAACTCATATCTGTTCTTAAAAAGCACAAGCAAGCCTTTGCTTGGAAAACGACAGACATTCCTGGTATTTGCCCATCATTCTGCAAACACAAAATACAACTTCTGGATGATAAGAAACCTGTTGTCTAAAAACAAAGAAGGTTAAATCCAAACATGCAAGAAGTTGTAAAAAACAAATCATGAAACTCTTGGATACCGGTATAATTTATCCAATTGCCGATAGTCCTTGGGTTAGTCCTATCCACCGTGTACCAAAGAAAGGTGGTATTACAGTTGTCACCAACGAAAATGATGAACTTGTACCAACAAAAACCATTACGGGTTGGCGAGTATGCATCGACTATCATAAACTCAATGGAGCAACCGCAAAAGATCACTTTCCCTTACCTTTTATAGATCAAATGCTAGAAAGACTCAAAGGAAATAAATATTTCTGTTTCCTCGATGCTTTTTTTGGGTATTTTCAAATTCCTATCGATCCTAATGATCAAGAAAAAACAACATTCACTTGTCCTTTTGGAACATACTCTTATAGGCGAATGCCTTTCGGTATATGTAATGCTCCTGCCACATTTCAAAGATGTATGTTGGCAAACTTTCACGATATGATCGAAGAATCCGTCGAAGTATTCATGGACGATTTCTCCGTCTTCGGAAACACTTTCGACACATGCCTTAATAATCTCGATAAAATGCTCCAACGTTGTAAAGACGCTCATCTCGTCTTAAACTGGGAAAAATGTCACTTCATGGTCAAAAAAGAAATTGTGCTCGGACACAAGGTATCTAGTACAGGACTTGAATTCGACAAAGCAAAGATTGATGTAATCTTGAAACTTCCACCCCCTACTAATATCAAAGGTGTTAGAAGCTTTCTATGACATGCAGGTTTTTACCGACGTTTTATTAAAGACTTCTTGAAAACTGTTCGACCTCTAACTAAACTGCTCGAAAAAGATACTCCATTTGAGTTTGATGGTGAATGTCAAAAAGCTATTGAATCATTGAAAGAGAAACTCACATGTACTCCTGTGATCGTAAGCCCAAACTAGAATCTTCCATTTAAACTTATGTGTGATGCAAGTGATTTCGCTGTAGGAGCCATCTTAGGTCAAAAAGATGGTAAAAACTTTCACCCAATCTACTTCGCAAGCAAAACCCTTAATTCCACTTAAGAAAAATTAACTGTAACCGAAAAAGAACTTATGGCTGTAGTTTTTGCATTTGACAAATTCAGATCCTATCTTATTCTT
>BQNB010038761.1:0-48530 GCA_026074375.1 Tanacetum coccineum | reverse complement strand
TAGAGAACTTGTGTCTATAGCTACCAAGATTAAAATATCTTGTTGTAAACAAGTCATATTTATGAGGTTTGATTAGAAGAAAGAAATATCACCGCAATATTGTATAAGGCGATAACTAGAGAACTCGTGTCTATAGCTGTTTCCTTAAATCAGTAAGAGACGTTGCACACCCTTGAGGTAAAGTGAGCAGAAAAAGGAGGAATTGCATGCCAGTTTTTCTAGTTAATAGACAGTTGAGATGGCTAGAACTTGAACACACTTACTTGCATATCTAAGTACTTGCTTACTAGTCCATGTGACTCACATTAGCAATAATGTGTAGATATTCAATATATGGAAAGATAAATTGTAATTACTTTTACTAGTGAAGGAACACTCATAATGTTGCCAAATCTAGTGGGAGTAATGCATTTTATAAATAAAAATGACAAACTTGCAATGTTGTCAAATTCAGTGGGAGTTATAAGTTGTTTACCTTATAGACATCTTATTTTATTTCTGGCTTGGCCTGAAATAATAAATTACTTTCCAAGTGTGAAACACCTTTATTTAGTAAAGAATCATTGTGTATTATCTTTAATAACTTGTTGCCTTTGAGATGTCGCTTCCGTTTAAGGTTATCTTTGATAGTTATGCACGATTTCTTATTAATAGGTGGAGTTCTATATATACACTAGCTATGAGCTTGACACTGCCATATTGTCAATACAAACAAACTAACTAGCGTGGTTATGTTTTATGCAAAGAAGTTGTACCCTGCACAAGTGGGAGAAATCTTTATTGTGGGCAAGGAACAACTTAGAACAATATGACTAATGGTTTCTTGACTACAAAGTAAGAAAACTATTACTCTACTAGGACTCCTACACATTTAATGTAAGTAGCCCTATTAAGAGAATGTGTTAAGACAAAAAGATAAGCTACATGATTATGTTTTCTTAGATATCATAAACACGGAGTTTGAAATTACTATTGATTTACTTTAGTTTAATAATTATTATGTCTTCTAGTTAAAGACATGTACATTAAGTCCTTTACTTATGAAAAGACTTATAACGTAAAGTAAAAAGTTAACTTGTTATGTCTTCTTGGTTAAGACATGTACATGTAGTCATTGACTTGGTCAAAGACTTATAACGAATAATAATGTATTAGATGTTTATGTCTACTTGTTAGTACATACACATTAAGTCGTTGACTTGATCAAAGACTTATAAAATAATGCAATTGGCTTAGTAACACTATTGATACCATTACGTTTTAACTTAAGTTGGTATAATAGGAAAAGCCATAAAAGTATAAGATCAATCTTATCGGAATACCACATTTTTATGGTATGTCCAACAAGGGTAATCAAACTATATATAGATATTGTTTAAATTTATGATGACCTTAACTTATTTAACTCCTAATAAAGATCAAGGTTAGATAATTGAGTATGTCATGGGTACCCCCAATTAGACTCCAACCCTAGAAGGTAATCTAGATAAAGAGATGATTCTTCATTGTGGTCTTGATTGAGTTTTTCTAAATTTGGTAAAATTATCTTGAGTATTGATTATTGACAAATGCCTAAAACTGTTAAGTGTATCTTGTTGGATACCCAAAGGAAACGATGAGATGCCATTTCTACAACCCATACAAGAACAAAGTTTTTGTTGCTCGTCATGCTGAGTTATTTGGGAATAGTCTCAAATGTACAAGAAGCGAGTGGGAGTCTCACTCTTCTAAAAGCGAGTGGGAGTAGTGTAGGTCTTGAATTAATTTAATAAAAAGATACATAAACCTTCTAAACGCACTAGTGAATGTCATACTAAGGCTAAACATGAAAATGATAAACCTTAGAATGATGATTACTCATATTCATAGATCCGCAAGAATACCTCATAATATGTTTTCCATATCGATGGTGAGGATTATGAGTTAGAGGATCATTGTGAACCTGTTAACAATAGGAGATGGATTATTAGATCTTAGATTTAATGAATGACTCAAAGACTATGAATGAAGAGATGCTGTCCTAAAGGAGATAATTATATTCTTGGAATTTGTTTTATCTTTAACCTATCGGTTTAATGATGAGGTTTAAATGAGTTCCCTTTTGGAGAAGACTCATAAGGACAATATTTTGTGTACATATACATATTTATTGCATGTCAAATGACATAAGTGTTTACTCATACTCAAGTAATTAATTATGATTAAAACTTCCTCATTTACGAATTTAAATCTATAAAGATGATTAAATTGTCATACTTGTTTCTTGGAAGGAAATATGACATTGAATTTTAAGAACTCTTTACAAATTGATTACTTTGCGAGGACGATATGTAATCAAATAAGGTTTTGTGAATCCAATATAATCTTTAGAAAGTATACAAAAATGCTAGAATCCAAGCATGGATTAAAATCGCGCATCTAATTAGCATAATCTTAAGTTTAATTGTTAAATAAATCACTTGTTGGATTTGATTTTTAATATTTGATTTTTAATTATAAATAAGATATCTTATGAGTATTTCTCAAAGCTAGTAGGAGTAAAATTGTTTTTACTTTTCTAAAATAGATTATGTTATTGAACATAATTATAAACGATTTATTTATCTAAGCAAGATTTTATCCCTTAGATTGGAATAAAGTTTCTTGTAAGTATTTTAGGAGATGAAACATGTAACCTTAGAATAGTATATTTGATACATTAAACACATGTGGTGAATTAAGTCCGAGTACAATATGAAATATCATTGAGTGAAACTCAATTGATCTATCTCATTTGGCAAGATTGAACACCTGAATGGAAACCTTAAGTCTCACTTAAGGATTTATTATGTACATCATATTGTGTATGAGTGATTTGACAACATGGGAATCTAATTGAAAGATAATAGAAGGAACGTTCCAATTAATGTTTTAATTAGATATTCATTCCTAGAATTAATAATGAAGTTACTATGGATATACATTGGGGTAATCATAGTAAGATCATTATGAATAACAAACCTTGGGTTTGTGTGATATCCAAACATTATTAAAGAAGTGTTTAGAATTTACGGTAGGTTAGCATAGTGTTGTTTGTATACACTAGTGTTGGTTTTAATTGAGATGATACTCAATCTTTGTAGAAGCAAGTTTTCATCTTATATGATAACATTACTGGCTACACATGCTTGGTTTAAAAGCATAGTTACGTAATACTATATTAAAAGAATAAGAATGCTTTATAGTTTGGAAAATTGTTGAGATGACTGTCTTCATTAGGATGTTTTGTGTATGTCATACATCTTATAGAAAGTAATGTGACTAGACTTATATAAGAAATACTTATAAGTGAGTGCACACTTATAAAATAACAATCATCATAATATTAAAAGAATTTCACAATTCGTGAATTTTTGAAATAAGTATTCTCAAAAGTCTAACAAGATCATGACATAGTTAATTTGTTCATGGAACTTATGCCTTACAACTAATTATGATTGTTATGAATAAGACATTTAACTAGGATTGTCATGCATGGATCTTATTTGGTATTTGGATAATGGAACTATAAGCAGTTGTATTAAATAATGAATTGATATACGTGGTATGATCGTTTTCATTTATACTCCTGTGTTATATATATGCATGTTTAAATCCTTGAATAAATTTATTTATTCTAAAACTATGTCTATTACCAGTTAACAATATGGGAATATTGTTAAGATAAGGTAAATGTGAGTGTTTGGTTGTATTTTAGAGAATATTTAAAGATGATTCTGCCAACTTCACATGTTATTCAATGAGGTTGAATATTGGATACCCACCTGTGTAGATCACTTTATGAATCGGCATCATTGGGTGCATTACACACATGGTGAAAGTTATGTTTATCCTCAGACTTGAGATGCAAGCGGGTTTTGCATGTATGGATAACATTTCTTGATTATAAGCCTACCACTAGTCTGTCAAAAGGTAGTTATAAGGGCTATTTTCAAAAGTGTATTGAAGTACATGACGAACACTTGTAGTCTGTTAGAAATACGAAAAGTATCAGTCACTTCCATAATAGTGTAAGGTAGGCTCGTAGTATAGTTTTTGGAACCTTGATAAGGTAAACGGGCCAAAGCCCATGTCCGGGCCAAAGCACATGTATAGCCCAAAATATGCCTATAGTGGCCTGCTTACAGTGTGGTATAAGAACCCTTCTCCACCTCTTGGAGAGGGTTGGTTGTTCAAAACATTGATTCTAATCTAATTTTGCTCTTTTTACTTTCTATCTCCAAGTGTTCAATCCTTCCACTCTCTCTAGTTTTCTTGTCATTTGATTGTGAGATAAGATACATCTTATATTCTACAATTGGTATCAAGAGCCACAGGGTGATTTAGCTTGGTGTTGTATGCGTTTTCTTGGTTCTATAGGCGTGTGTATTGGTTCGAACCTTGGCAAGAGATTTTCATCTTTTGTGGGTTTAAAAACCATAAAGCTACAAACTTTCTTCTTTGTTTATCTTAGTATAGGGTAGTTGTACAAGAAAAACTTTGGAAAAACTCAAAAATCTTCATCTTTTTGTTGTTTTTAGTTTGAAAAAGGGTTTTGGGTACAAGAATCTTAATTTCAAATTTTTTGGGTTAAAAACTATAAAGTTTGTGTTTTTAAGGTTCTCCTAGTTTTAGAATAGCAAGAAGTATAAGTGAAATCAAGTAAAAACGTCAAAAATTGTGTCTTTAAGTGATTTAAAGTTTTTAAAGACGGCTTTTTATACACACTGTTTGAATTCGGCGATTTATACGTGTTGAATACGGAGATTTATACGTTATTGAGTACGGCGATTTATACATGTGTGAATCTGACGATTTATACGTGATTGTATACGGCGATTTATAAGTTTTTTGATCCAGCAATTTATACGTGTGTTAATCTGGCGATTTATACGTACTTGTCTACGACGATTTATACATCATTGGTTTCGGCGATTTATACGTATCCTATACGGCGATTTATACGTTACCCTGAATCCGACTATTTATACCTGGTCTATACGGCGATTTATACGTGTTCATTGTATCCGGCGATTTATACAGTCTGTACACGGCGATTTATACCATATTTCAGACGACGATTTATACATTATTCTTAGGGTGGTTTATACATTACACTTGGGTGATTTATACACAAACCTTAGGAAATTTATACCAAATTGCCTTGGAGATTTATACGGTTTTTCTTTGATTTGTAAAATCCCGTGAAGTATTCAATTATTTTCTCAGTTTTATCAAGAATTGTAAAATCCCGTGTAATCTTAAGACTCATTCACTCAAAACAATCAACAATTTAACACAACAACCTCTAATCACTGAATGATCAAAAAGTTATCTTTTCTCATTCAATCAATCAATTCAAAATGACAACTTTAGCAAAATTTATGATCATTGCCGGTGCGGACAACCGTCCTCCATGTTGGAGAAATCTTTATATGACTCTTGGAAAAGTCGTATGGAATTTTACATGGAGAATAGGGAGAATGGAAGAATGATTCTTGAATCAGTTCAAAATGGTCCACTTGTTTGGCCTACTATTACTGAAGAGGATGGTACCACTAGGAAAAAGATTATGCTGAACTTTCTGCTTCTGAAAAGCTTCAAGCTGATTGCGATTGCAAAGCTACCAATATCATTCTTCAAGGTCTTCCACCGGATGTGTATGCTATTGTCAATCATCATAAAGTTGCAAAAGAGATTTGGGACAGAGTTAAGCTTCTTATGCAAGGAACAAAATTGTCATTACAAGAAAAGGAGTGTAAGTTGTATGACGAGTTTGATAAGTTTACATTTGTGAAGGGTGAAACACTATATCAGTACCACTGGAGATTTTCTCAACTCATCAACAACATGAATGTTATCAATATGTCAATGAGACCAAGTTTCTGAACAGTCTTCCACCATAATGGAGTAAGTTTGTGACGGATGTGAAGTTGGCAAGAGATTTTCATACAACAAACTATGATTAATTGTACTCATACCTTGAACAACATGAGATGCATGCAAATGAAACTCGCTTGATGCATGAAAGATACCAAGATCCTCTTGCATTTGTTGCTAACTACCATCAATCATTGTCTCAACTTAAGAACTATCACTCTTAATACAATCCTACACAGTTTCCTCAACAATCATACATGGTTCCACAAGTTCACTCTCCTCAACCATACTCACAAATGTATCCACCACATCATCCATCACAACCACAAATCAGTCATTCATCCATTCCACCATCACAACAATATCAGTCTCATCAAACCTCAATTGTTCTACAAATTGCTTACACCTCAACTCAACCTTCAACATAACCATTGACTGAGTTCCCTAAAATGGACTCAGGTCTTGTTGTTCCTGTGTTTAATCAAGGAGATGATCTAATTGCCTGTCTCAATAAGGCAATGGCTTTTCTCACATATGTAGCTTCTTCAAGGTTCCCTTCAACCAACAATCAACTTAAAAATTCCTCTAATCCGAGAAACCAAGCCACTATTCAAGACGGAAGGGTTACTATGCAACAAGTTCAAGGGAGGCAAGGACAAAGTTATGCTGGTAATAGTTATAAGGGTAATGCTACTACTTTTAGGGGAAATAATGCAGGAGGATAGGTAAAGGTGGTTAAATGTTATAATTGTCAAGGTGAAGGTCATACGGCTAGGCAATGCACTTAGCCGAAGAGGCCTAGGAATGCTGCATGGTTTAAGGAAAAGGCAATGTTGGTTGAAGCACAGGAAGCTGGACAGATTTTGGATGAAGAGCAACTAGCATTTCTTGAAGATCCAGGCATTCCAGACGGTAAAGCTGCTCAGACAACCATTCCAAACACTGCTGCTTTCCAGACTGGGGATCTTGATGCTTATGATTCTGACTGTGATGATGTCTCTAATGCAAAGGCGGTTCTGATGGCTAATCTTTCCAATTATGGTTCAGACATTATCTTAGAGGTACCTCATCATGAACCCTATCATACTGATATGGATAATAAAAGTGTGCATACAATGCAAGGTTTTGAACAAACACCGGTTGTTGATTTTACAGATAATGAGATAACAAGTGATAGCAATATCATTCCGTACTCTCAATATTTGCAAGAAACGCAACAGGCAGCTGTTCAAGATACTAATTTGTATGCACAACAAGATTCTATGATTTTATCTGTGATTGAACAAATGTCAGAACAAATGATTAATCATGTTAATAATTGGGAAAAGGCTAATAAAGAAAAGAATAATGAATCATTAACCGCTGAGCTTGAGAGATATAAAGAAAAAGTCAAAACTTTTGAACAACATCTTAATGTTGATTTAAGCTCTCGTGAAAAAATAACTGATTCTCAAATGGATGATATGATTAAAGAAAAGCTTGCACTAAAGGAGAAAGTTGACTCACTTGAACAAAAATGTTTCTAAACAAATCAAAGAAAAGGAATCTTTATTACAAACATTCACTGTTTTCAAAAATGAATCTAAAGAAAAGGAAAATAAATATATGGAAAATGAAATTAATTTGGAAAAAAAGATAAAGGAACTTGATAATATTGTTTATAAAGTGGGTCAATTTGCTTAAACAGTACACATGTTAACAAAGCCACATGTTTTTTTATGATAATGCTCACAAACAAGCTATAGGTTATCAAAATCCGTTTTATCTTAAGAAAGCTTAGCGGCTTAAACCAACTGTGTATGATGGTAGTGTTATATCTTGTGAACATGCTGCTATGCCTGTGATTGATGATGATGGGACATTGATTTTGGAAGAAGTAAGTCGATCAAAAATGTCTGAAAAGGTAAAGGATCCAGAGGCTATTAAACAAAAAATTTCTCATAAACCTATAGTTATGTAAAATTGAATCAACTATCTGAGGATTTTGGGAAATGTTTTGTTCCACAACAAGAATTGTCGGCTGAACAAGCGTTCTGGTTTCATATGTCAAACCCTTCCACTGCATCTTCTGACGCATCACTTGTCAAAGTGGAAGCTCCTAGTGAACTTCCTAATGTAAGTTTGGTGAATGAAAGCCTTAAAAGGCTTAAATTCCACCTTGCCAAGTTTGACTCTGTGGTGAAGATAAGGACTACACTTGATGCTCTTACAGAAGGTGAATGGGGGTTTGAACATACTAAAACTGTTTTTATCAATGAAATTATTCCATTTTTAAAGTCTTTAAAAGACATTTTAATGTGTTTGATAAAGATCTTCTAAATGAAATAACAGAAGTACAAACAGTTTTTTACCAAATGGAAGCTGTTGTTCAACAATGTTCAGTAGACAAGCAACATTTTGAAATTGTTAAGAAAGAACTGTTTCTTGAAAATGATCGACTCTTATAAAAAATCATGTCTCAAGATGTTATGCTATGCGTGATGAACTCTACTGATGTTTTTGATAATGTGAATGTGGAACTGCAAAGTAGTGAATCTTGTGTGAAGTGTTTGGATCTTGATGCTGAGTTTTTGAACAAACAAAATGCGTATAATGATCATTCAAAAAGTTATTCACAACTTGAAGAACATTGCATTTCTCTTGAGCTAACAATGCAACTCAATCAAGAAATTTTTCAAAAGGAATCATTCAGTAATAATCAAAATGCTCTTGAAATTCTAGAATATTTTGAAAATAATTATTTGAAAGCTTAGCTACAAGCTAAAGACACTACAATTTGTAAGTTGAAGGAACATATCAAATCTATGAGAGAAAATGACAAGGAAGAGAAATTCAAACATGAAATGGATGAAATTGAGACTATAAACATTGAATTGGAGCATAGTGTGGCAAAGTTACTTTCTGAAAACGAGCATTTACATAAAGAAATTAAGCATTTGAAAAAGATCAATTTGATTCAATTAAAAAGACACGTGCTCTCTCTATGGAACACTATGACTCTTTGATTGCTCAATTGAACTCTAAGTCTATGGAAAATACGGATTTAAAACGTCAAATTCAAGACAAGGTTTTTGTGATTACATCATTGAAAAATAATTTACGAAAATTAAAAGGGAAAGAAACTGTTGAAAATGCTGCACAAATACCAATTGCCACCACAATTGCTCCAGGCATGTTCAAGATAGACTTAGAACCTCTAGCTCCTAGGTTATTGAATAATAGGGAAGCTCACATAGACGATCTTTGGTACGTGTGTAAGCACTAGTCAAATTTATATATGTATAGTATAAATCCCGTAACAATTCTTTCCAAATTACTTCTCAAACAAGAGAAATTAAAAGGATAAAATCTCACTTAAGAAAACACAATACGTATATTTTTAACCGGGAAGTATTTTCTTCTCGGGTCGTATCCCAACGAAGTCGTGAATTGAAATTCGGGAATAATTCGGATTCGAGTCAAGATTGGATAAAGGATTTTTGAATTTTGAATTACACTACGAATATAATAGCACAATTAAACTATAAAAAACTATTAAAGAATTAAAAACGGTTAACTAATACGAAAAATTAACAAACGTGAATTAAAAATGCGAGCTAAAACTAGAATTAAAAATCTAAAGCACCAACACTAACAAACTTTATGTCTAAAATTCAAAAAATTAAAGAGAAAATTTTAGGAAAAAGAATTAAATTTTTTTAACTATTTTTGAATTTTATATGATTTATTGTTTAGCATAACTATGTTAAATGCGAATTAGAGTTAATTTTGTGCTAAATGTATTCATTTGTATGTTTGTATGCAATTCATGATGTGTGTTTCCTTATTTTGTGAATGATGTGAATGTGCCGGACATTCTAAATCGAGTATAGCTAAGAAAAGCCAACATCATAATAACTTGGCAAACATACGGGTAAGTGTTTCACTGAAGTAGGACATAAGTGGAACCCAACCAGGAAGACTTTTTCACTATAGTTGGTAACTTTGTGCCCTTTATACTAGGATTTACTCCTAAGAAAAATAGTGCATTCTTAAGGAAACCTATGGTCTATTTTTGTTGAACACCAAAACTAGAGATTAAAAAGTCTATAGTAGGAGACCAAACAAATAAATATTTCAATGGTGTCGAGTTAAAAATAGCTTGGATTGTAGAATCTAAGATTGCTAACAACTCGGAACCCAATCTCATTTGTGGGATCCAAATGCTACAGTGTGTCCATATTCTTCTTATATTGTCTAATGACGAGTTGTCCAGGATTGGCATCTGGTATCGGATATTGGTGCTACAAACATATGACAGGGAATCTCGCTTTTCAGCTCCATGAACTTCGTCAGTAAATTTCTAGGAACAGTTCGATTCGAAAACGACCAAGTTGCAAAGATGAGGTATGGTGACTATCAGATGGGGAACGTAATTATCTCAAGGGTGTACTATGTTGAGGGGCTTGGACATAACTTGTTTTTTGTTAGACAATTTTGTGACGCGGATCTTGAAGCTGCTTTTAGGAAGAACACTTGCTTTATTTGGAATTTAGAAGGTATTGATCTACTTTCAGGCTTCAGAGACACAAATTTGTACACAATTTCTCTTGATGACATGCTAAAGACTTCTCCGATCGGTCTTCTATCAAAAGCGTCAAAGACTAAGAGCTGGTTATGGCACCATTGGATATCTCATCTTAACTTCGGTACTCTTAACAAGCTAACTAAAGATGGTCTTACACGAGGCATTCCAAGGCTTAAATTTCAAAAAGATCATTTGTGTTCAGCATGTGCATTAGGAAAAAGCAAGAAATCCTCTCATCAACCCAAGGCTGAAGACACTAATCAAGAGAAAATATATCTTCTGCATATGAATCTTTGTGGGCCGATGCGTGTGGAGAGTATTAACGGGAAAAAGTATATCTTGGTAATTGTTGACGATTACTCACGATTTACTTGGGTCAGATTTTTAAGATCAAAGGATGAAGCTCCTGACACTATCATCAAGTGCATCAAAAATATTCAAGTTCGTTTGAATGCCACATTCCGTAATGTTCGAACAGATAATGGAACTGAATTTGTCAATCAGACTCTTTGTGATTTCTATGAAAATGTCGGTATTTCACACCAAACTTCTATTGCTCGAACTCCTCAACAAAACATCATTGTCAAAAGGTGAAACCGAACTCTTGTAAAAGCTGCTCGCACAATGTTGATATTTTCAAAATCTCTTCTGTTTCTATAGGCTGAAGCAATCAACACAACTTGTTATACCCAAAACCGTTCCTTGATCTGTCTCCGCTACAACAAAACTCCTTATGAATTGATGCACGACAAGAAGCCAGATTTATCGTTTCTTCATGTCTTTGGTTCACTCTGTTATCTGACCAATGACAGTGAGGATTTAGGTAAACTAAATGTAAAGGTCGATATTGGTATTTTTGTTGGTTACGCGCCGCAAAAAAAAGCTTTCAGAATCTATAACATGAGACCCCAAAAAATTATGGAAACTATTCATGTGACGTTCGATGTGCTGACAGCTATGGCTTCTGAACAATTTGGTTTAGGACCTGAGCTTCAATGTATGACTCCTACAACAACCTGTTCAGGACTCGTTCCAAACACTATTCCTTAACAACCTTGTAATCCACCAAATAGAGATGATTGGGATCGTTTGTTCCAACCCATGTTTGATGAATACTTCAATCATCCAACCATTGTTGTCTCTCCGGTTCCAGTAGCTGCTGAACCAAGAGCTGTTGATATAGTTGAATCACCTGTGTCTACATCAATTAACCTAGATGCGCCATCAAAAAGTATCCCATCAACACAAGAACAAGAACATTCACCAATTATTTCTCAAGGTGTTGAAGAATCTCCAAAAATACCATATTTTCATGATGATCCACTTCATGAATCTCTTCATGAAGACTTGACTTCTCAAGGATCGTCATTGAATGTGAGACCATCCCACACTCTATTTGAACACCTTGGTAGATGTACTAAGGGACATCCAATAGCAAACGTGATCGGTGATCCTTCTCGTTCTGTCTCCACAAGAAAGCAACTCGAAACCGACGCCATGTGGTGTTACTTTGATGCCTTCCTAACTTCTGTAGAACCAAAGAACTTCAAACAAGCAATGACCGAACTATCTTGGATTGATGCAATGCAAGAAGAAATTCATGAATTTAAAAGACTACAAGTTTGGGAATTGGTGCCATGTCCAGATAAAGTCATGTTGATCAAACTAAAATGGATTTACAAGGTCAAGACAGATGAATTTGGCGGGGTACTAAAGAATAAGGCTAGATTAGTTGCTCAGGGATTCAGGCAAGAGGAGGGAATTGATTTCGAGGAATCATTTACACCGGTTGCAAGAATAAAGGCCATATGTATCTTCTTAGCAAATGCACCCAACAAGAATATGACGATTTTCCAAATGGATGTCAAAATGGCTTTCTTAAATGGCGAGCTCAAAGAAGAGGTCTACGTTTAGAAGGATTTGTTAATCAGGACAACCCATCGCATGGGTATAAGTTCAAAAAGGCCCTGTACGGTCTCAAACAAGCACCACGTGCATGGTACGGCATGCTGTCAAGTTTCCTCATCTCACAACATTTCTCCAAAGATACAGTTGATCCAACACTCTTCACGCGGAAAGCAGGAAACGACTTATTACTGGCATAAATTTATGTTGACGATATAATATTTGCATCCACTAATACTGCTTTGTGTAATGAGTTTGCTAATCTGATGACCACTAAGTCCAAGATGTCGATGATAGGGCAGATGTCATTCTTTTTAGGATTACAAATTTCTCAAAGTCCCAGAGGCATCTTCCTAAACCAATCAAAATATGCTTCTAAAATTATTAAAAAATATGGTTTGTTAACTAGTGATTTTGTAGACACACCTATGATGGAAAAGAATAAACTGGATGAAGATCTACATGGGACACCAGTTGATGAAGATCTTGTGGGGTATGTACAACAAGAAGAATGTTGACTTTGTTGCTCTACTGTGGGAAGACTTCATGTTTCAAGCTGACAACAGAGAAATAAGTTCAGCACGTAAAGAGCACAAGCCCTACCTAAGATTCACAAAAGTTATTATCAATCACTTCATCTCTAAGGACAAAACCATCTCTATGAGGAACATGATCAATCTTCACACAGTTTGTGAAGACACCTTGCTCGGTACATTAAAGTTTGTCTCCAAGACACAAGATTATTAGTAGTATGGAGCCCTGATTCCTAATGAGATGATCAATCAAGTCATAAAAGATTCTAAAGCTTACAAGACTTATATTGACTTTGCTACTGGAAAAGCTACTCCCAAGAAAGCAAGGAAGTTTAAGAAAGTTGCCTCACCCTTAAGGAAATTGTCTCCTGTCTTGGAAGAAGAACATACAGTAAAGCCTAAGCGAGCTAAGAAACCTGCCAAGAAGTCTACTACTGTGCCAACAACAGGTGTTGTAATCATAGATACTCCTAGTAAGTATGTGCCAAAGAAGAAAACACCAGCTAGAGTTGATAGAGGTAAAGGAATGGATCTACTTTCTGATGTAGCATTACTTGAAGCTGCCCAGCTCAAGAAAAATCTCAAGAAAAGCAAGCTGGAAAGTCATAAGCTTCATGCAAGTGGCTCAGGTGATGGAGTTGGTTCCCAACCAAAGGTTCCTAATGAGCAAGAAGACAAGACAAATGGTACAGATGAAGAAACTGGTACTAAACTAGGGGTTCCCGATGTACCCACATATCTATCTGAGAGTGAAAATGAATCTTGGGGAGATAGTGGTGATGATGACAGTGATGAAGTAACCAAGGATGGTGATGATGATGATGATGTTGACAGTGATGCTGATGGTGATAAAGAAGCAAGTGACAGTGAAAAGACTGATTCTGATGAAGATAAGGATCCTAATCTTAATCAGAACGATGATGAAGAAGAAGAACATGAAGAAGAGTATGTACGTACTCCTGGTAGCGTTGAATTCACTGATGATGATGAAGAGTATGAGGAATTATGTGAGGATGTAAACGTGAGGTTGCAAGCAACAGAGCATGAAGAAGAAGGGAAAGGAGATGAAGAGATGACTGATGTTGGTCGTGATGATGGCACTCAACAGACCATGTATGAACAAGTCAAGGATGATGAACATGTAATACTTCCAACTGTTCATGACACACAGAAGACTGAAGTTCCATTGCAAAGTTCGTTTGTTTCATCCGAATTTGCAAGTCAATTTATGAACGTGGATAATGTTCCGCCAACTGACACTGCAGTCGTTTCTATGATGAATGTCAAGGTTCGTCATGAAGAACCAAGTACTCAGACTCTACCTCTTCTCAACATACCTGTCATGGTAATCCCGGAAACTTCAACTGCAACTTAATCAACTATTCCTCTAACAATTCCACCAATCGCTACTCTTTCACAATAGTCCATACCAACACCAACTCTTGCACCAACAACTAGAAAAACTACAACTTCAATTCCTGCTCTTCCAGATTTTTCATCCCTGTTTGGATTCGATTAAAGAGTTTCTGCCTTGGAAAAAGAGCTTTCTCAATTCAAACAAGCTGGCTATTTTGCGCAACTGCTCGAAACGATGAAGTCACAAATTCCTGCAATGGTGAATGCTTAACTAAGCACAAGACTTGAAGATTCTATTAAGAAGTCTTTCAGGTCATACACTGTAGAATTTCAGAAGAAGGCTAAAGATGAGAGGAAGAGATACATAGATCTTGTTGAGAAGTCTGTGAAAGATATTATCAAAGATGAAGTCAAGGGTCAACTTCCACCGATCCTACCAAAGGAAGTATCTGACTATGCCACTCCTATGATCCAAAGCTCCATTACTAAATCACTTGAGAATATAGTCTTGGCTAAATCTTCCTCTCAACCCAAATCAACATACAAGGCAGCTGCATCACTCACTGAGTTTGAATTGAAAAAGATCCTCTTAGACAAGATTCAGAAAAGTAAATCGTATCAAGGCGCTCAAGAACACAAAGATCTCTACGATGCACTGGTCAAATCTTACAAGCTTGACAAGGACCTCTTCGAATCTTATGGTAAAGTATATTCGTTAAAGAGAGACCGAGAAGACAAAGACAAAGATAAAGACCCTCCAACTAGATCATACCAAGGGTTGAAGAAACGGAAGATGAGCAAGGATGTTGAACCATTAAGAGGATCTAAATCAAAAGAATCAAAGTCAAGCTCATCCAAAGGCACCAAGTCTCAGCCAAAATCATCTGGCAAGTCTACTCAAGAAGAGGAACCAGTGTTTGAGGCTGCAGACACAGAGATGTCACTGAATCAAGGAGATGATGTGGGTAACACTGATGATCAACCCAACGTCAAGGCAGCTTCAAGGGATGACTGGTTCAAGAAACCCGAGAGACCTCCAACTCCATATTCAGATTGGAATACTATAAAATCAATGGATTTTAGATCACCTCAGACTTGGATAAGCAAAATTGCCAAAGTAGAAAAACCTCCTCTTACCTTTGATGAGCTGATGAGCACTCTTATTGATTTCTCAGCATATGTCATGAATAATCTAAAGACTAAGAATCTGACATAAGAACACCTTGTTGGACCAGCTTTCAATCTACTCAAAGGGACATGCAAAAGCCGAGTGGAACTCGAATATCATTTCGAAGAATGTGTTAAGGTTGTCATCGATCGACTTGACTGGACAAACCCTGAAGGACACGAATATCCATTTGACCTTAGCAAGCCTCTACTAGTTATTAAAGATCAAGGTCGTCAAGTAGTCCCTACTAACTACTTCATCAACAACGACCTCGAATATCTGAAAGGTGGAAGTTCAAGCAGGAAATATACGACTTCTACAACAAAAACCAAGGCTGCTAAGTATGATACTATTGAGGGCATAGAATACATGGTTCCATCGCTATGGAGTCTAGTGAAGGTAGCTTATGATAAATATGCTATCTGAGGAATCACTCACTTGGGTCTAAAACGACAACGGTTCTATGGATACGCAAGCAACAGGTGGTCCAAGCATGATGTGTTCTCCACAAAAAGAATCATTGCAGTAACCTATGTTAAAGTTATGAAGTGGTATGATTACGGGTATCTAGAGGAGATTATAGTTCGAAGAGAAGATCAACAGCTCTACAAGTTCAAAGAAGGTAACTTCCCAAGACTTAATCTGCGTGATATTGAAGACTTACTGCTTCTCTTGGTTCAGAAGAAGCTCTCCAATCTAGAAAGAGATGTCATTTATGACTTGAATGTGGCATTGCGGATGTTTACCAAACGTGTTGTCATTCTTAAGCGGGTGGAAGACCTTCAACTGGGAGTCGAAAGCTACCAGAAGAAGCTTAATATCACCAGGCTTGAGACTTTCAGGTCCGACATCACCAAAATGACCCCATACACTGCATACAACAATCCACAAGGAATCATATATCTAGACAAGTTCAAAATAAACAGGTTGATGCTCTCAGATGAACTCCACAAGTTGTGTGACGGCACACTCACATCTGTTCGAAGGGTTCTTCATGATATTGCTTCCAGCTTGAGGATGGATTACTTGCCAAAAAGAAGATGGAGTAAATTAGAAAGGAAAAGGTCTCGCATCATGATCAAGGCGATCGATCAGTAACTCTTTGAGAGAAGGTTAATGAGGAATTTGGAGAGGTTCGTTGGCTGGAGAGACTACAGGAACGACCTCAGGCTGCTTGAACGGACAATATGACTTTGTCAATTTTAAGTCAATTTCTCGTAATTTCAAATTTGTGAATATGTAAATAAATAGTGTAAGACTAGAATTAGGCGTATATAGTGTTTGAGTGTGAATTTTCAAGAATTTCTTAGTAAATTCAAAAAAATTCAAATTAACGCACTCAAATACCATATAATTCCTTCATATTTTGAGGGGGAGCATAAAAATGTTCCTAATACGACTTGTTAATAATTGGAATATTTTTTCCCCGAAAGCATTAATATTTGAATCAATTGATATCCAAAATATCAAGTGATTTGACATTTTTGATAAGGGGAGATAATGTGATTAAAATATATGGCTAAAGATGTGATTTTAAGAACTCAAGTGCAAGCTTTACCCTTCATGTGCTAAACATTTTCGAATATCGATACATATGTTGAGAGGGAGCATGATTCATTCAATATTATATATATCTAATATAGGCAAACAATCAACCAAATACCCTTAGCTAGGGATTGGTTAAGAATTCACAAATAGAATCAATATATATCCGGAAGTTTGATTTCCCGGGTCGTTATGTCCCAACGAGGTGTGCAATGGAGAATCGGATGACGAATTGATAATCGATGTTTGAATATGACAAGATTATGATAGATTTTCTATTACTACAAGTAAAAATGCAAAATCAAGTAAAAGAAAACCTAAAACGAAAGCAATTTAACTTAAATCCTAAAACGGTGACGTAAAAACGTGAGCTAAAAACCTAAATTATCTAATTTTAACCCTAATGTAAATTTTTTACTTTAAATGAGCTAAAAATGACTAAATATGAAGAATAAAAAAAACTAGAACAAAAACGGAGGTGTTTTGAGCTAAAAACGAGAAAGAACGAGAACGGGATCGAATCCCGTTCTTTAAAAAATGAAAAGTTGCAAAAAGCATTTCTATCGACTTTCTCACTCCGAGTTAGTTGGTATTGAAAAGGTGGCAGTCTGCTCCAGCCTCCGATTACTAAAACCAAATGTGCACTATTGAGTCTAGAGCCAAAAGAGATCATCCATAAATCTCGCTAGGATACTATTAAATTGTATTTGTTGCTCACACATTGTGAAAAAACTAAGTAATAACTTAAGAGTCCTACGCATTATCCTTGTGATTTTGCCAAAACATCAGAGTGATACTTAAGTATTCACAATGACGATGGAAATCCTTCAAGAGCCAACATCAAACAAGCTCTGCGGTAGGTGACTTGTGAGATCCTACAAGGATCAAACTTGTGACACTAGATATCGATTCGGTCCAGCTTATGAATTGACGGATGAATTTTGAAAAAGATAAAACTGTTGGTGTGTTATAAAAACCGTTTGCATCTTAACACACTGACGGATTTTCCTAAATCATTTTTCAATCTTATTTCCATGGGAAGCCTCAAAGGGTATCTGGACATAGGAAAGCTAAATACGAATTGACGGCTTAATCAGAAAGATAGTAACTTACTGGTTCACTCTTACCGTGTTGTCTGCTTTGAGACGCTCCGGTAATGAGAACGGCTAGTACAACTGCGAAACCCTGTCAATGAGATTCTTCGGAGTTCTACTTGATCACAGGCTGTATTATATGATCAAGGGGAACGTTATAGTTATTACAACCGTATTCGACGAAGTGACAAAGCCACTTGCCTATGCACATGGATCAAATAAGCTTTTGGAAACAAGTCATGATACATCTAATAAATTTTTCAAAACTGAAACTTTATCAAGGGATTAAACTTTAATATCATGACATGGAATCATCTTAACAAAGGGATGTCATTCATTTTCCTAACCAAGAATTTGTATGTGCCATTTGGCATCCCGTTCGACCCCAAATTGTTTTATAAAGATGGGAATAAATTGGGGAAAGTCTAACTTAAAGACTTTTCTGTAAACAAAAGTGCTTGCCGAGAGACAACCCGGAATGTATTTTCAATTTTTATCGAGTCTGTCTTCCCAAACTGTCTATACGGCGTATCCAAACACCATGGATATAGCGTATTGACTATCCGGACGTTATCCAGTCTTTGTTTTCAGCACAATCTATACCGTGTATTCGTTAAACGAATACAGCGTATATGACACAGGTATCAATATGGCGTATCCTGAGGTATGGATACAGCGTATCGAATTCCTGTACAGTTTAGGTATTTATTTCGAGTCTAAGCAGCGAATACATAGAGATAGATTTGCACTTGTTTTCTTATGCTTAACACAGAACCTTCTGAACGAAAACGACGAAGTTGGTGAAGTATCAATCATCTGGAATCTTATGTGTGATTGTAGTCATGATGGAATTCAGACACATTTACAACACACATTCTTGCTCATAGTGTAACATCCGAGAATTTTCGAAATTTCGAATGACGATTTCAATCTTTGACTTTTCAAGTCTGACTTGACTTTTTGACTTTTGGTCTTTTATTTTCACATAAAAGCGATTACCGCGTAACCGGTAATTTTTCGGAACATATTTAAAAGAGATATATGTTATTCCTAAGTTGATTTATCAAAAACGAGCAGCTAAATCACGTTTTCGTTATTCGAACTCTAAAGCAATTTGATGTAAAACGACATTCCTGACAACTTTTTAGTTTTGACCGAGACCCGAAAACAGTCAGAAGGTGACTGAAATGCCCTCGCAAGATTTAGAAACGAGAAAATAATTAAATTATAATTAATTTACACTTTTTATTAAATAAAAATATTTAATAAATTAGTCACCATTTTATTCAGTAACGTTTGTTGATAACGCAAATATACGGGTTAAAAATTTATTTCTATTTTTTACTTTTGAACGAGACGTAACCGGTTCACCAAATAAATAACGAACATTTTTATAAATGTTATAAAAATATTTATGAAATATTATCAAATGAATACTCATTTTTATCAGAAAAATGATTTGGAAAACAATGGCACAAGTTTCGAGATTTGAATCATCCGTTAAGTCGCTCAAACGAGTCCCGAACCAATATTTTATAAAAGTTTCTCAATATTAACATATTTGGTCCCTGTGAAAAATTTACAAAATTTCACCCTCTGGTTTATAACACTTGTCATAAATTTTAAAACTTTTTATATAAATATAAAAGTTTTATTAACTTTTCATTTCCATCTCAAATTATACACACACACTTAGACATAACACTTCTTCCCTCCGCCCCATTGCCGGAAAAAACTTTTCCGGCGAGCGTTACCGCGAGCTATGTTCCGAAACCAAAATTTAGCCTCGACACCCGATCTACCCGATCCCCATACTCACGCGCCTCTACGTGCCATTTTTCCTTCCCCCTCCCTTTCGGCTGCTGTCCCACTGCAGCCAACACCACCATCGCCGCCACTCCGCCACCATCCTTATCGTCATCATCCCTACCCCACAAAGGGTGTGTTCGTATATGTGGTTAACACCATTAGGGTCTGTTTGGTTGCGGGTTTATCAAGAGGGTGCGTTCGGTTGGGTTTGGCACAGAAAAGGGTGCGTTGGGATGAGTGGCAGCCCACCCAAAGGGGTGTTTGTTTCGGTGACAACCACCGCACCACAAGGGTGCGGCTGGTTTGTGTCTTACCACCACCACCAAGGGTGCGTCCGGTTTGTTATGAGCCCAAAAAGGGGCTGTGTTTGGTTTGTGTTTGCACCGGAAAGGTTGTCTTTTGTTTTATTTTATATTTTCATTTGTTTTGTTTAAACACCTCGAGGGTGCGTTGTTTTTTTTTGTATACAACTAGGGGTGTTCGTTGGTTGATGTTGGCGGCCGAAAGGGGGCGGCAACCGCCACCATGGGGTGTGTATGGTGGGCTGCCGCCGCTAGGAGGGTGTGTTTGGCTGGGACAGCCGTTAGGGTGCGTTTGGCTGAGCAAGGACTCCAAAAGGGTGCGTTTGGTTAGCAGAAACAGGTTTAGAGTGCGTTTGGTTTGGACAGTTTCATTAAGGGTGCGTTTGGTTCGCTGTTTAACAGCTTTCGGGCGTGTTTGGTTTATATACATTGGAAATTAAATACATAGTAAAGTTTTATAAATATTAAAACCGAATAAATATTGGTGGTTTAAATTGGTTAAATAAATATGGTGTTTACTAATTGGTTTAATTTAGATATAATAACGTATAAATATTATATTTAGAACACGCGGACATTTGAGATATTGGAAACGCGAATACTTGCAACACATATTGATTAAGGGAAAAACGTTGAGTTTTGCGAAAACGGAAAACGTTATAAACGGGAAAGTCATGGCGAAATGTATATAAATTTCTATAATTGTAAATGTTTTACTAAAGCTATTATTATTTTAGAAGCCGATAAAATGGACCAAGTTATATTTTAAAAGTATATTAAAATATAACTATACAATAACCTAAGCAACGAACGAAAACTATACTTGTACAATGAGACAACTATTTTAGACACGACCTGTCGAGGAAACGAAATACAAACTTATAAAATATTATTTTATATTTTATAATTATCAGCTAGTAGATAACATAGTAATTGTTGTAAAAGCTTTATAAACATCGTTTAACTTAATTGGTAATCTTAAAACGTACGATTACGTTTATACAAGAACTTTCTATTTAATTAAGTGGTGATTTCAGAAAACAAGTCAAACTAATTGGTTTAATTATTTTACTCGCACTTGTTATATAATACTTACAAAGCATTATATACGTCACACTAATCCTCGGATTGTTTGTAGATATATAACTCACGGTATGAGTTATATAAAGGTTTATTTTTCATATGTAATATATACAGAATATATTACAGTTACGTTTGCTGCGTATTTCTACTTTCATTCTATTTTTTTTACCAACCATCAAACTATTACAACTTTAAATCTAAATCTTTTATCAACATGTCGCGTTGACGTAACCATTCATCGGGAAATCAAAATTCATTATCCTAGGCTAGTGGGACTTAGGGAAATCCAAATTAGAGTTTTGGGTGTACGGTTTGAATCAAAAAGGGATATCCATAGCACTTGGGTATTTGAGTTCGCAAGATTATATAATGAGTTAGCAAGATATTTGAACATTTTAAAGTTATAAAGCAGATCATAAGCTTAGAGAACCTGGTCTTGAGATTATGGCTTGGAAACGGGTCAGAATCGGAACTTTCAGCTTCGTACGCCTAGAATAAAGACTCTGGGGCTTTGTTTTCTTCAGGGCTTTGCTTCTTGAACATATTTTATGATCCTAGGATCATATGGGAGCAAAGGATTGCTGCCTTAAGGGTTATAGTAAGAAGATGGGGGGTGTGAGTTTGAATGAACACATAGGAGTCCTATTTATACCCATTTGAAGGTATAATGAGTAAGCAAGCTTCATGATCTGGTCTTGAACCAAGAGTGTCTAGTTAGGAGGTGTTTAAGCTAGAACAATGAGTTGTGTGGAAGTTAGGAATATAGTCCTTGGTGAGGTGGTTGTCCATTTTGATGCCGCGGCTGAAGTAAGCAAAAAGAGAGGCCATGTGCTCTCATATTTGACCAAGAGATGGTCTAAGCAGCTGGGTAAGCAGCTTGAGGGTTTCTAGAAGAGGTTTACATAAGTTATTTGCACTTGGAATGGTTTAAAATGGGTCAAAATTGATGGTGAAGGGGTTCGGGCTGTTTTGGGGTTCGACTAGGGTTTCACAAGTTTTCAAGCTTTTATTTCGTGTGTACTTGATTAAGGATAGTTAATATATGTAGCCAAGGTCTGATATAGGAAGGATTAACAAAGATTAGCAATTGGTTTGGGTTAAAACGGATTAGAATTGAAGAAATGAGGTCACGGGTTTGATTAGGGCACGTTTAGGGTTTTCTTGACTTTCTTGGCTTATATTTTGCATACTCTTGATTAGGAATGATGGAATATAAATCCTAGGGCTTATATAAAGTATTATTAATGAAGTTTGGTCGTTGGTTTAAGTTAAAATAGGTTGAAATTGAAAGAATATGCCGTGGCTTGGAATTAGGGTTCATATAAGGCTTTTAGGGTTTTCTATCTTTGTAATTCTCGTACATTGTTGAAGCAAGGATGGTTAATGATGTATAAAGGTTTGTAAACTCATTTTATGGGTTTACAATGACTCTTGGTTGCTTACTTGAGAATGAGATGGTCTGAAAATGAGTAAACGGGTCAAAATCACAATTAGGGTACAATTAGGGTTTCCTGGATTTATTTCTTGTGTAATTGAAGTAGAATGATGAAATGATAATGGATTATGATTGAGAATGTTGTAATTTATGTTATTATAACTTATTTAAGTATTGGTTTAGGTTTACAATGGATAAAAACGAAGAAACGAGTCATGGTTTAGAAACTAGCTCGGTTTTAGGGTTTAGGGTTTTGAATTAGGGTTTTGAGTGCAAAAAGATGTATGAAAGCTTATGAATAGAATAATTAGAGCTTATATATTGTAAAATGAGTATATTAGCTTGAACATAAGTGATAGTGAAGAAATGAGGATGAAAACGGAGGTAAAACGGCTATTTTAGAGATCATGCTTAATGACTTGTACATTGAGCTTTTAGAGATTTGTACTTTGACTTGAAGAGATTTTATATTTCAAATGAGATATCATATTACTTGTACATATGCTTTAGTAGCTTGTGCATTCACTTTAGGGGTTAACCCTTCCATGAGATTAGGGTTTAGGGCATCCGATAATGGTTTAAAGCCCGTTTTGATATGATGTTGCAAATGGTACCTTTTAGGAAGAATGTACCTTGTAATAATGATATTATGATATTGAATTGATATGTTATGATGTTTGCTTGACATATATGAGGATAGGATTGCCATACGTAGGTTGTCCGAGTCCGTTAACTTGAGTTATGCAGGTTATATTGCATATTGAGATATTGGCAAAGTAATGTAATGTAATAAAGCGAAAAATTTCCCTGAAAAAGGTGAGTTCATATATAACTGATAGATTGTACATCATCTAACTTAATAGATGGATATTTACATTTATGAAAATTATGGGTTGTTATAGATTATGACAAAGAAGATCCTGAAGAAGATCCTGAAGAGGAACCTGATGAAGATGTTGATATTAAGCTCAAGGATGATGCTGAGTTGATATTTCCTTATGAGGTGGAGGGTGACAAAACCCCGCCACCTGGAGATGTTTCATCTGATTTGGTGTCATCTGATTCTGAATCAGAGGACGAGAAGGTCGATGTTGCACCCGAGGCTACTGTTAGGACTATTACCCAAAAACCTTATGTTATTCGCGACTTTCCGAGGGGCTTATTTGAGGTAGGAGAGTCATCTTCTACTCGTGACTCATCTAATGTTGATGGATTAGCACCGTAGGCCTTAAGGCGTGATTTAGAGGTGTCACGTGCACAAGCTAGAGTCATGGAGGCTGAGTTGGGTACATGCCAAACTGAGATTGCTCTTCTCAAATCCAAAAATAAGATCGGGGAAAAAGAAAGAGAGTTACTTAATCATGATTTGGAAAATGTCGAGCGTGCTTTGGGTAATGTTCTCGAGAGGATGTCAGTATTGGAGAGTAGGGAGAATGCCACATTGAAGAAAAGATTGGCTGAGACTGAGACTAAGTTGGTGTTGGCTGGTATGGAGTGTGAGACTGCTGAGAGGAGGTTGCATGAGTCCCGAGTGTGGAATAAGATGTTTTACTTGGATATGGTTCGTATTGGGGCTGTTCCAAAGCTGCCATCTGATGATGAGGATATCGAGTGTCCGAGAAAGAAATCAAAGAACTCTACTTTGATCGGTGACGAGGGGGACCTTTCGAGCCACGTAGAACCACCCTAGTGACTCTTAGTAGATTAGTTTATCATTAGTAGTATCTTTTGTAAATCACTAACTAAACTGCGATGTCAGTTAGTAGAACTAGTCTTTTGGAGTTGTATAGCATTAGATGGTGACATGTAATGTATGACAATGCAACTTGTAACTTGTTTGTGATTAATGAAATGACTATCTTTTGGTTCTAATTCTATGTTGTGTTGTTGTTACCTTTCTTTTCTTGTTTCTTCTAAATTGTTCCTTTGCTTAATACAATCATCGAATGAATACTCATTATGATTTGATTTGTGTTGTAACAGGATCATGCCGCCAAAAGCAATGTCTGAGGCACATATGCGCGAGGTTATTAGGGAACAAGTTGCCGCATCTATGGCTAAATTTATGGCAAATATGAACCGCGGAGCCGGTGGTGATGAAGCCGGTGGTGCTGGAGCCGGTGGTGCTGGAGCCGGTGGTGCTAGAGCCGGTGGTGCTGGAGCCGGTGGTGCTGGAGCCGGTGGTGCTGGAGCCGGTGGTGCTAGAGCCGGTGGTGCTGGAGCCGGTGGTGCTGGAGCCGGTGGTGCTGAGCTTGGTTGGTGTAGAGCGGGTGGGGGGGTTTTTGGGGCTGGAGCTTGGTGGTGCCCGACCGGCTGGCAACGCAACAAAATTATTGGGTGTACTTACATAACATTCATGAAGTGTGACCCACAACCTTTTAAAGGCACTGAAGGTGCCATAGGATTATGTTAGTGGTTTGAGAAACTAGAATCTGTGTTTTGAATTAGTGATTGCAAGGAAAAGGATAAGGTAAAATTTGCAACTGCTACTCTCCAAGGTAGTGCATTGACTTGGTGGAATGGAAGGATTGCTTCCATGGGTATTAATGCTACTAATGGTACTCCATGGACTGAGGTGAGAAAGTAGATGACCGAGAGGAATTTTGTCTCAACAGTGTATTGCCAAAGGCTTGGAGCAAGAATTGTACAAACTTGAAGGTTAAAAGGACTGTGATATTGATGGGTATACAAATCGATTCCATGAATTGTCCTTGTTATGTCCTAGAATGGTGGAGCCTGAGCAGGTGAAAGTGGAGCAGTATATTCGTGGGTTGTCGAAGAATATACGTGGTGATGTGACATCATCAAGGCCTGCTGGTATTGATGAGGCTGTCCGTATGGCTTATCAGCTCATGGGACAAATAATACAAGACAAGACTGATGAGGCTTCTGAGGGTGAAAAGAGGAAAGGTGAAGGGGATCGTGGTGGTCATGGTGACAACCGACGCGATTACAATCGTCGGCAAAACCAAAGAAGGGCTAATGCTGGAGCTATGACCAATGTTGCACCAAATGACAATGAAGTTTGTCCAAAGTGCAAGAATAAGAAGCATGCTGGGGATTGTTGGAAATGTGGTAAGTGTGGTAAGTTGGGGCACAAGACTGCTGCTTGTTGGAGCCTCGACAGAAAAGATGTGACTTGTTTTAATTGCAATGAAAAGGGTCACCGAAAGAGAGATTGCCCTAAGTTGAAAAAGAATGGACAAGGTGGAAATAACCGTGGAGCTGTTTACAAGTTGGGAGCTGTGGATGCTCAGCAAGATCCGAAAGTCGTTACTGGTACATTCTTACTCAATAATCGATATGCTACTGCTTTATTTGATTCGGGTGCCGATAAAAGTTTTGTGTCTACAAATTTTAGTACCCTTATTGATATAGAACCAGTTGAGTTAGATACTTGCTATGAAGTCGAATTGGCCGATGGAAAAGTAGTAAGTACCAATAATGTGTTAATAGGGTGTACACTTAATCTTTTAAACCATTCTTTTCCAATCGATTTAATGGTAATATAACTAGGAAGAAGTTTTGATGTCATAATTGTGATGGATTGGTTTCACGATTATGATGCCACTATTTTGTGTGGAGAGAAAGAAGGTTAGAATTCCCCGGAGGGTGACGTTGGGTTATCGAAGGCGATAGAAATAATTCCCGATTGAAGATCGTTTCTTGCATTAAGGCTCAAAAGTATATCGAGAAGGGTTGTGAGCTATTCTTAGCTCAAGTAACTGAACAAGAATCGAAGGAGAAGCGATTAGAAGATGTTCCAGTTATCCAAGATTTTCCCAAGGTATTTCCCGAAGAATTACCTGGACTTCCGCCACCCAGGCAAGTTGAATTCCGTATTGATCTTATTCCCGGTGCTGCACCTGTGGCGCGTGCGCCATATCGTTTAGCACCATCTGAAATGAAGGAGTTGTCCAAGCAACTGCAAGAGTTGTCAGAGAAAGGTTTTATTCGACCGAGCTCGTCGCCGTGGGGAGCTCCGGTCTTGTTCGTGAAGAAGAAGGATGGATCGTTCTGAATGTGCATTGATTACCGAGAACTGAACAAGTTGACGATCAAGAATCGATATCCATTACCAAGGATTGATGACTTATTTGATCAGCTGCAAGGTTCTAGTGTTTATTCGAAGATTGATTTACGGTCTGGTTATCATCAACTTCGTATCCGCGAGGAAGACATTCCAATTACAGCATTTAGAACTCGTTATGGACATTATGAGTTTCAAGTAATGCCTTTTGGACTGACTAATGCACCTGCAGTATTCATGGATTTAATGAATCGCGTGTGCAAGCCGTATCTTGATAAGTTCGTGATTGTATTCATTGATGACATTCTTATTTATTCCAAAAATAAAGAAGAACATGGTGAACATTTGAAGACTATCTTGAATTTGCTAAGGAGCGAAAAAGTTGTCGCTTCTCCTCCCTGTTTTTCGTCTTCTCTTTTACTCTCTCCTCCCTCTTACTCTCCTTTACCCATCCCCCTCCCTTTACTTTTTATTTTTTTCTTACTCCTTTCCCTAAGTTTCGAAGTGTGATTTTTGGCTTGACTCCGTGCAATTCCTTGGCCATGTGATTGATGGTAGTGGAATTCATGTTGATCCTGCGAAGATCGAAGCCATTAAAGATTGGGTTGCACCGACTACACCAACGGAAGCACGACAATTTTTAGGTTTGGCATGTTATTATCGAAGGTTTATTAAGGAGTTTTCTCTAATATCCAAACCATTAACTAAACTCACTCAGAAAAATAAGCCGTTTGTGTGGGGTGATGACGAAGAGGAGGCATTTCAAACATTGAAGCTAAAATTGTGTAGTGCGCCAATATTATCACTACCCGGGGGAAGCAAAGACTTTGCTGTGTATTGCGATGCATCCCTTAAAGGATTTGGAGCTGTTTTGATGCAACAAGAAAAGGTGATTGCGTACGCCTCTAGGCAACTTAGAAAGAATGAAGAAAATTATACGACCTATGACTTGGAATTAGGAGAGGTGGTTTTTGCTCTTCGATTATGGAGACATTATTTGTACGGCACTAAGTGTACGGTATACACCGATTAGAAAATCCTACAATATGTTTTGGATCAAAAAGAGCTAAATATGAGGCAGCGTAGATGGATTAAACTTTTGAGTGATTACGATTTTGTTATTCGTTATCACCCGGGAAAGGCGAATGTTGTCGCTGATGCGTTGAGCAGGAAGGATAAGGAACCGATTCAAGTGCGTGCTTTAGTGGTAACAGTACATAACAATTTACCCAGGCAAATTCAAAATGCACAAGTTGAAGCATGCAAGGAGAAAAATATTAGTGCCGAAGGATTTCTTGGCAAAGGGGAGCCATTTGAAGTTAGATCCGATGGTACGAAATGTCTGAAAGGACGAGTATGGTTACCATTATTTAGAGGATTGAGGGATCTAATCATGATGGAATCTCATAAATCAAAATATTCCATTCATCTTGGGTCGGATAAAATGTATCATGATTTGAGGAAGTTATACTAGTGGCCGAATATGAAAGCTGACATTGCGACATATGTCAGTAAGTGCTTGACATGTGCTAAAGTCAAGGCTGAACACCAAAAGCCGCCAGGATTACAATGGATTTCATTACAAAGCTTCCAAGAACATCATCTGGATATGATTCAATTTGGGTCATGTTGCGATGATCTAAATATGCGCACTTTATCGATGAATGAGAAGTATAAATGGAGAAGCTTACTCGATTATATTGAAGGAGATTATTTGTAGGCACGGGGTGCCCGTTTCGGATTATTTTGGACCGAGACCCTCGTTCCGGCATCAAGGTTTTGGAGATCTCTTCAAAAGTCATTGGGGACGAATTTAGATATGAGCTCTGCTTACCATCCTGAAACTGATAGTCAGAGTGAAAGAACGATACAGACATTGGAAGACATGTTGCGTGCTTGCATGATTGATTTTGGTAGTGGCTAGGATAAGCACTTACCTTTGGCTGAATTCTCATACAATAATAGTTATCACGCTAGTATTGAAAGCCAAACCTTTCGTATCAGCTCTATATGGAAGGAAATGTGTTCGCCTGTTAGGTTGGAGATGAGGTTGGAGATGCCCAACTCACGGGACCAGAAATGATTCGCGAAACGACAGGATGATTGTGCAAATCAAGAATACCGGATTATTGTGCTCGTATAGTAGACAGAAAAGTTTATGCGGAATGTGAGACGTAAACCTGTAGAGTTTGAAGTGGGTGACAAAATTTATGCGCAAGTTATCACCGTGGAAAGGTGTTGTTCGATTTGGAAAACGTGGGAAATTAAGTCCCCGTTATATTGGACCATTCAAGATTTTATCAAGAGTGGGTCCGGTGGCATATAAACTGGAATTACCCGTGAGAATCAAAGAGAAACACAATACTTCCTGTTTCGATCTTTAAAGAAGTGTCTATCGGATGAAGATCTTATTATTCCTCTTGACGAAGTAAGAATCGACGAGAAGTTGCATTTCATCGAAGAACCTATCGAAATCATGGATAAGGAAGTAAAGCAACTTAAGCAAATTCGGATCCCTATAGTCAAAGTTCGATGGAATTCGAGTCGTGAACCGGAATATACTTGGGAAAGGGAGGATCAAATGTGGAAGAAATACCATCTCTTTGATTTTAACAAGAAAGCGGGCGACAAGATGAATTGATCTTTAGGGACGAAGATCCCTTTTTAGGGGGAAATGTTGTGACAATCCGTCAATTTTTTAGGTTGTTATTTTCTTCTCGAGTATTAATTAAATTTTTCATGTTACACGCATTTTTTGTATTTTTCGTATTTTTCGTAAAACCTTTACGTAGTGTACCTTTTTAAATATCGGACTTTGGTAATACCTGTAACACCCCCAAATAGGGTCGCAGCGGAATAAGGGTCCGGGGCGTGTTACTTCATAGATCAATAACACAAGATGTATATAGAACGACCAAAAAGTCATTTAAAACTGATACATTGGATTTAACAAAGTATTTGTTACATAAGCCGAAGCTTCACTTGTCCACTTGTTCAAAATACAAAGATTTCTAGCCCATACAGTTATACAAAATGTAATGCGACAAAATCTTTAATGCATGATATCCAAATCAAAACCACCAATGTATCCCTTGCACCTCGTGCTTACTGATCCCCTAAAAAACATTGCTTTAAAACGTCAACAATAATGTTGGTGAATTCATAGGTTTGATAAATCATATATTGTAGGACCACAAGATTTCCCAAGTGTATGATAATGCAACAGATGCAGACATCATATAAATGTAATTACGTTGCCCTAAGCTCATGACACTGAAGCTCGACATAAATGAATACCATATAAATGGCCTACATTGCCCGTGATGATGTTCTAACCCGCAACATCCTATGTTCGACATGGTATACGTTCGTTTGCCCAGTGATAGCTAATCACCCAAACGGGGATGTCAATCCCAATAGATCTATTCATATCATTCGCGCTCACAATCCAGTAACTGACAGTTCATGATAATGGGCTCAACTAGGGTTATCGCTACTTAGGCAACACGTAATCATAATATGAAACTTAACCACTTGTGTCCAGTTATAAAACATTGCATGTTTCTTACCCCAAAAACTTGTAAAACAAATCATGTAAAACGTGGGGCTATGAACTCACCTTGAGTGAGCGAATAACAAGTATATCACAGATAATGCGTCACGTAAAATCTGTCGAGTGCATTATTAAATTAAGGTCGTATAAGTACTAATCACATTGGGTAATTACTACCATGCATAATTCTATATAGCTAATCACCATCTAATTGTTTTGGAAAAATTGTGTTTAATAAGTTAAAACGTTTATATTTCCCGTTGTAGTAAAACTGGTGTAACTTTCGCGTTTTAAGTCCGATTTTGACGTTTCTTATGCCCACGCTTTCGTATTAGGACGAGTTATCATAATTTGACATTTTCATATTTTTGATCCTCTGATGAACAGTACTTTTTACTGTTCACACCAGTTATAAAGTTATTTTTATAGTTTTAGTTATCGTAAAACCCGTAAACGTCGTATTTTATTCGTTATTTATCCGTTTTTCAAGTTTCTTAGCTTTTTGGAATCGTCATGAGACGTATTATTTTATAAAAACATAAAATGGGCAGGTAGTATGTCGAATTAAAACAGAAAGTTAGATGCCTTTCTTGATTCCATATGTAAACTTTGTTTTTATACTTTTCAACTTTTGTAACTTTACCATAAGTCTTTTATACTATATATATATTATGTGTCTTACATATAATAAGGTCCATTAGTCCATCATTGTCCTCATATGTCCAAATTACCAAGATTAACAAGTTTATCAAGTTGATTATACACATTTACTTATAGCTTTTCATGTAAATCATTAAAAACCCTAATCTTTATTACAATTTTTAGGCTTAACCAAGGTGTGTCCTCACTTATACTTATCCTATTTTAAACTTATTTTAGTGTTCATATACATCACTAAAGTCCTCTAAACAAGATTAGCATGTTCATTTGATTACTTTTAATGTTACATATTAATGTAAAACTTTAAAACCCTCATTTGTATTTATCTATTTTTGCACCAAAACAACATGGCACAATCCTTTTACATCCATTTTAACATAATCTCTTTACATCATAACATGTTTAAAAGTGAGCAAATCCATAACTACAAGTAAGAATCCCTTTTACATGTTAAAAAGTCCTAAATGGTGATTTTTCTATATAAAACATCATATGCATATAAAATCATGAAAATGAAAAGATAAAGGTTTTAGATAACCTTAGTGATGAATGCTGATGATGAGAAATATGTGCTAAACCCTTGTTTAGCCTTTAAACCCAAGCTAGAAAGCTATGAAAACCCGAATTCAATATAAAACCCTAATCTTGATTTCTTGCTTCAACACTTGCAAACCTTTAACCAATACTTGGAAACATCTTAGGATATCTGATAGGATTTAATTTACACCTTTTTATATATAATAGTATATAATAAAATACATATATAATATGGATAATCTAAAAAAAATCAATAGAATCCGGGTAGTAGTATATGATGTTCCCGGGTCGTAGTCCAACGCGGAGCGATTGGAAAAGTCGAGAGTCGGTTGATATTTTTTTTGTAATGTTTAAATGAAAAAGGCCAACCTCTTGCCTATCTTATCATCATGGGGTTTGGTTTCCTAAAGCTACGAGAAAATTAAGGCAAACTACACTAAAAACGAGAAAGTCACACAAATTATACTAAAACGAAAACGGGAAGCTAAAACGACACACCAAAAACCAAAAACTTGAAATATTAATCCTAAGGTGAATTTTTTTACTTTTCCTAAAAGTATTTGACTAAAAAGTAAGAATAAAGAAGACTAGAACGAAAACGGAGTTAAATTGAGTTCAAAAACGAGAAAACAAAAACAAGGTCGAAACCCGTTCTTTAGAAAGTAAAATTTTGCAAAAACGACCCTACGAAAGATTTTCTATTTTTCCTAAGTACTATATGACAAAATAAAATTTTCTAAAAAAGAAAAATATTTTTTTGATTTTTATTTAATTTATTATAATTAAAAAACAGATTTAAAGAAAATAAATGTTTAAAAATAGTAAAAGTTTATAAAAAAATTCTCAAAAAATACAGGAAAATAGCTTAAAGAATGCTGGATAAGAAAAATAAAAAAATAAAAGTTGGCTTATTGAATAAGCAGGAATAAGCTAAAACAGGCTTATGGGCTTATGGGCTAAAACAACCTTATAGTAATTGATTGTGCAACAATAGCTAGATGAGCTATTGTAGCACGTTGGTTATGAGGGTGTGAGTGTGGGACGTTTGTTATAAAAGGGGGAGGTCCAGGGGTCGAATCCAGGCCTCTCTCTTTTTGGTATAACCTTCTTTTTTTTTAAATTATAAACACCTAAAAATAAGCTAATTTAAAAAAGCAAACTTTTTTGTATCTCAAAAATAAGCCAAAAAAATAAGCACAAAAGGGGCAGAAATGATATTTTATCTACTAAGGGCTTAAGAGCTTAACTGTTGAGGCTTAAAAGAACAAATAAGCTAATGAAAAACTCTAATAAGCAAAAGTTGATTAATAACCTGACCTAATAAGCTAGTCTAACAACAAATAAGCACAACAGATAAGCAGAAAGGCTTATAAGCTAAGGGGCACAAAACAGCATATAAAACAGGCCTTGGGGGTCACTTTGAGGCTTAATTTTAAGTTGTTATAGGGTCTTTGGGGCTTAATGGCTTATGGGGGCTTAATCACTAGCTTAAGGTGTATCTAAAAATGCAAAAATACTAGAATATTAAAAGCAATAAAAAAGGGGCAGTTTAATAAAAAAATAAAAGGTGCTGAGAATTGGGATGTTTGCACCAGGGGATTTCTTTTTTTGGTTATCTTAAAAACAGCAAGGCATAAGCATGCTTTGAAATAAGCTATAAAATAAGCTCAAAATTAAAAATAAAGCTAAAACATATTGAGTATGACTCAAGTTGAGCTTGTGTTCCAAATTTCACAAGTTCAACAACATTTTTACTATCTGATAAATTGAAATGAAAAATGGCTATTTTAACTTGAAAACACTAGGCTATACTAAGATAGAATTTTGTACAAACACAAAAGAAGCCAAAGGGACTTTTTACCACTGCATTTTAATACTGAAAAGGACTTAAAAACTGGACCCAAAAGTTAGTTTTAAAAGCTGAATGAAATAAGCACTTATGAAACTTTTTAAACCACAGATTTAAAGACCCATAATCAAAAACTTAAAAACTAATTTTTAGACTTAAATACATTTAGAAATAGCTTAAGATCAACTTAATATAGCTTGTGCAAATCACCCAAGTGACCCACAATGGGTTTTTAACCCAATATGACCCGTTTGACCACTATCCCAAACACCCCCTTAAAAGAGTTTTAGCAAATATTAAACTATAAAAAGAGGATTTACGCTTATACTTTTTATAACCATGTTAACATTAAGACACACAAACATCTACAAACATGTTTCATCAAGCATTAAGTGACCAAATAAACTAGAACACATAAACAGTTTTAAGAGAATGTAAAAGATGGTATTTAAATGACAATAAGATTAAATGACAAGTATTTAAAAGACAGTTGTAAAATGGTACAAATCTTGTTAATACAAAGTTGGACTTAACAAAAATTCGACAAAGAGAAAATAAGCTAACTAGTCCTATTTATACTAAAAACTCTTCAAGTCTTGGTCTCCTCTTGTTGTGTTTCTTTGCTGAGAGAGATCAAGCATCTGTGTTTGTTTTGAGAGAGAGTCTTCAAAATCAATCTAAGCCATTGATATTTCTTGGTCCCCAAGTCGTGTTGATCAAATCCCTTGATTTCATTGTCCAATGGTGTTGTGAGGGATTGCCAACATGGCAATTGGAGTTTTGTGAGGTGGGGATAAGGGAGAGTGACAGTTTTGTTGTGGTGTGAAGGGTTTTTGAGGTGGGAAAGTGACAGGGATGGTGATGGGGATGTTTGGCGGGAAAATTTGGTTTAACATAAGGTGCAGGGTAAAGGTTTTAGGGAAAAGGCAAAATAGGTCCTTCAAGGTGTATAAGGTGTTTTCAAGTTAAGTCCTTGTGGTGTATAATGTTTTTGTGGGTTGGCTAGAAAGGTCCCTAATCGTGTATGGTGTTACTACAAGGACAATCCTAAAAGGACTAATGGCCGTTGGTTAATGGCTGTTTTGGACTAACAACAGTTAAGGCATTGGGCCTTTTTAATTGTTTATGGGCCGTTTGGTGTTTAAAGAGAAATTTGGGCCTTTATAAGACTTTGGGCTTTTTCTTTATATAAGTCTTGATATAATTACACTAATGGGCTGACCCGGCCCATTAGATGGGTACGGGTGGGCCCATTAAGTGTTTCTTCGGTTTCGGCTTCGGCTTTGACCTTTGACTTTGTCGGGGTTGACTTTGACTTGGTTGACTTTGACTTTTTGACTTTGGCTTTTCCACGCTTTTCCATTCCGTGCTCGGTTTTGTCGTTTTTGGCTTCGTTTTTCGTCCTTTTGTCGAATATCCGTTTCCTGCACAATATAAATGAAAACATACAAATACAATGTATTTTTGGTACGTTTTTGGTCATTTAAGTCCGGTTTTAAAGGTCAAAGGTATGTGTATTTAAGCACATACCAAAATCCCCCATACTAAACTATTGCGTGTCCTCACGCAATGCTATAAGTAAGCACTTAGAAACCTAAGACTCTTAATCCCCCTCGTCTAATAACCTCGAAAAGTAGCTAAGTGTTCATCGAGGGGAATGAAAGAATCAAAAGCTTTGAAAAGCCCCGTTTTTACTATTTTTAAACATATACACTTATTCCTACACATATTTTTGTATTTTTTCTTTTTTCTTATTTTTTTTGTACTTTTCTTTTTAGCAATTACTAACATATTTGGGCTACTACAAACAAGAAAAAGCCAAGTAAAACAGACAGATTAGCACAAAAGAACAGACAGAAAAGCCAGAATAAGCAATTAAGAAGAGAACCAAAACGGGGCATACACAACACCGTAAGGTGCCACTTTTTTTTGCTTAAAAAAAATAAGTCCCCTTAAGTGGTCCTTTTAGCTTAAACCAGCTAACCTAGGAGCTTAAAGGGTAGCTTAGGTGACTATCCTAAAACAGCTAAACGATGAACACTTGGAAATCAAACAAGCAGCAAAGAATGCCAATGAAAAATGACTGTTTGCACCAGGGCAACTATTTTGAAAAGACCAAGAGGCATAAGCAGGCTTATAAATAAGTCATAAAATAAGCTCCAAAAAGAAAATAAAGTTAAAACAGATGGAGAGAAGCTCCTAATGAGCTTATACTCAAAAATTAAAAAGCTAAAAACATTTTTAAAGATCTGATAATAGGAAATGAAAAATGGACAGTTTTGACTATGAAAAATACTTACAAAAAAAACTTTCGCAGAATTTGCAAAACACAAAGAGACTCAAAGACTTCTACACTAATGCATTATGACTCTTTAAAGGACACAAAAATGACACACAAAAGACTGTTTTTAATTCTCAATCAAATAAGCTCTTGTGGACAGATTTTACCACACAGATTCAAAGGGGCTTTTTAGAAAACCTTAAAAACATCTTTTTGACTTCAAAACTAAAATGAACAGTTTGAAAATAACTTAAAAGAGCTGGTATAAGTTGGCTAAAAGACCCAAATGATTTTTAACTCCTTTTGACCCCTTCTCCCAAACACCCCCTTAACTTTTAAAACTGAATTTTAAAGCTGATTTTGAAGGTTTTAAGCTTAAGTTTTTGAAAAACAGAATATCAACAAACAATGTTAAGCATGAATAAGCAAAGTCCAAACAAAAATAAGCACCTAAATAAGCAAAATAAGAATAAGCAGTTAAGAGCATATAATGATAGTTTTGCATAAAAACTTAAACCAAGGATATTAAAGCAATAACAAAGCATAAATAAGCATAAAGGACATAAATAAGCACAAAATAAGCTAAGCTACAGTAATAAGCAAAAATTTGGAAAAGTGAACTTACAAAGGTCCTTAGCTCTTGGCAATGAAATAAGCTTTCAAAAGCTTATAATCCAATCCTAAAGCTTCCCATGAAGCACTACCCCAAGGCCTTCCTTAATGCACCTTGCTCCTTGCTTTCTTATTTTTTATATATTTTTGTGATTTATTTTTTGTTTTTTTTTTTGTTTTTTTTTTGTTTTTTTTTGAAAGAAATGTAAACAAGCTGATATATTAGATTTTAAGAACTTAAAAACTTATATAAAACCTTAAGAACAATATTTAAATGACAAATAAGCTTAAATGACAAGTATAAAAAGAAAACTCATAAATTTGCATAAACGTGAAAAAGTAAATTACAAGTATTTAAAAGACAGAATTTAAATGATAAATAATTAAATTGCAGTAAATAAAAAAATGGTACAAATGATGTTTTACAAGCTTTTGACTCTTAACAAAATTCGACCAAACTAATAAGCAACATACTGCTTATATTTATACTAAGAGTTCTAGGGTTTTCTTCTTGTGCTTTCTCTGTGAGAGGCTTGAGATTTGTGTTTATTGTGTGAGAGAGTAGCCAAAGCTCATCTTAGCCCTTCATTCTTTCTTGGTGCCCAATCCCATCAATCTTGTCCCTTCATTTCTTTGGCCAATGGGATTTTCAAGGATTGCCAAAGTGGCAAGAGCCCATGTGGGGTGTGGGGTGATGGAGAGTGACAGTTTTGTTGGGTGGTAAATAGTAAACAAGGCAGGGGAGACAATGAACAGTATGTGGGGTTGTTTTGGCGGGTATATGGGGTTTATATCTGTTTGGGTATTAAACAGGGTAAAGTTTGGGAAGTTGGCAAAAACAGTCCCCCACCTTGTATTAGTTTGTTGCAATGGTGGTCCTTGTGGATAACGATGGTTAAGGTTTAAAGGGAAATAGGCTAACGACAGTTTAAAGATGTATTTGGGCCACATATGTTTCTTTGGGCCGGTGGATTTATAAAAAGAGTATTTGGGCTTTTATTTAAACTTGGGCTTGAAAGTCTTCATATAATATGTAAATGGACTGATCCGGCCCATTAAATGGATACGGGTGGGCCCATTTAATATTTCTTTGGTTTTTGGCTTTGGCTTTGACCGTTGACTATGCAGAGTTGACTTTGACTTTTATTGGTTGACTTTTTGTCTTTGACTTGACTTTGACTTCTCCACACTTTTCCATTTCGTGCTCGGTTTTGTCCATTTTTGCTTGATTTTTCGTCCTTTTCTCGGATATCCGTTTCCTGCACAATATAAATGAAAACATACAAATACAAAGTACGTTTTTGGTCATTTAAGTCCGGTTTTAAAGGTCAAAGGGTATGTGTAATTAATCGCATACCAAAATCCCCCATACTAAACTATTGTGTGTCCTCACGCAATGCTACAAGTAAGCACTTATAAAACTAAGAATCTCAATCCCCTTCGACTAATAACCTCGAAAAGTAGATAAGTATTCGTCAAGGGAAGATAAAGAATCAAGAGTTTAGAAAAGCACCGTTTTTACCATTTTTATTATTTATACTAACCACCACTAGTATTTTTGTATTTTCCTTTTTCTTTACTAACTAATACGTTTGACTTTCGTTATTTTCATTTGGGATCATAAAACAAGACGCATTTCAATCCTAAAATGCCCCAAAAAGGGTAAATTCATCGTTCCCGACTTTTCACTTACTCCAAACCAAGCAAAAAACGAAATCACCATTAAATATAAGTTAAGATGCTAACACTACTCATATTTGCAACTTGTGAACTTTTTGCTCACGACAATTATTATATATTAGGTGAATTCTATTTACTAAATTTCAACTATGGATCAAACGTTTTAACAAATTCTAGTGCTTCCAACGTTCCACCCAAGAATAATGAATTTGAAGGTGAGATCATCCCATGTAGCGACTTTCGTCTCGGCACATCCCAACCTTGCGGCTAAGTGACCAGGCTTTTGACATTACCACCACAGAGACAGTATCGGACTCACTAACCTTTGGTTACAATACTCTTAGGTTTCCCGTAATACATAGCTAATTGGAAAAACTAAAATAAAATAGTCTTAGTTCAAAAAAGCATTATTAAATTGGAAGAAAAAGAGATTTTCCTAATATTTTATTAACTCATGTAACTAAACTTATACAATTATTCATTCTTAAGGAAATCCTCGACCTTTTTTATAAGGCTGCAATATTCGTTGTAGCTGGCAAATGCATCAAACTTTTACAGTCTCAGATTAATATTCTTACCAATGGTCTTTCTTAGAAGGCAGCAACATCGTTGTGAGCCGTCAGAGATGCGATCAACTTTTATCATCCACAGTTTATAATTATTACCACAATTTTTTTTTTCATTTTTTTCCATTTTTTTAACATATAATTACCATGATATAGAGAAAATTTCATTTTAAAAATTTTAAGTATAAATTTGAACTAAAATTATTGGTATCGACTATACTTCAAAAATTGTTGATTTAAGTTTAATTTTTTAAAAATATCACGTATTATTAGCTCGGTTAGAAGCTTATGGGATAAAAAGCCACAAATTATACACATGAGCTCTTAAGATTTCCAAATAATCCTTGTTTAACATCTAACTCATAATTAACTCTATCATTTTTCGTTCTTCGTAATCCGCGAACGCTTAGTCTAAAAGTTAAGGAACAAGCTAGAGCTCAACACGCTCGATCGAGTCAAAATTTACTCTTATTCTACCCAGCGGGAAAGTCAAAATTGTGACAAAACACTTATTTTATTTTTGAAAATTTTGAATTTTTTTCATTTTTTTTGAAATTTTGGTGGTAAAAACGGGATTACGTGAAAACAACAACTACAGGAACAATCAAATCGATAGATCCCCCCATACTAAAACTAAACATTGTCCTCAATGTTTTAAGAAGGGTCTCTACGTAAATCCTAAGCCGTTTATTAGGTATGCTAAAGATAAACGTTAGACGATAAGAATTAGAATAATCTAGATTCCCTAAAATGAAGCTGAGGATGTGAAGCTCTTGTGATCGAAGGACATAAACCGTGAGCACGAGAGGCTTTAAAAATCCAGGAAATCCTGGACATACAACACAAAACACAAAACACGGAAAATGGAAAAAGGCGAGTCTCATCACAAAAAAAAAACTTATTCATTACTATATAACTACCATACTACTACAACGATTATACTAGGATAAGCATATGGTTGCCACCCACGAGAGTGCACTTGTATTAAGGGTCACTTAGCTTGACCCCCATCCCCCAAACCTATGAGCTTGGCAAGGGGATAGAAGTGGAGACACGAAACATCCAAGACACGGATGTCCTCTTGGTAAGAGAAAGGAAAAATCTTCATCGGGCTTCCAAGAATTTTGGTGACTTTGAAAGCTTTAGTGCCCCGATGAGATAATTTTGGGAGAAGAGAAGTATGAACTCTTTTAGAAGTGAGAATCCCGGGGGTGAAAACCTTTTCCTCATTTTCGGACGAAAACAAGAGTAAAGCTCCGAACCCTGGACTTCTTTGAGGACGAGGAAGTTCATACAAGAGGGTAGGATTAAAATCCTCAAGAATTAAAGAAGCATTAGTGGCCTCTTTACATTCTTTTCTTCTGGTGTTGCAACAGTTGGTGACATCAAAGAGGCGTTTTCACTGAATGAAGTATACCCGGATTAAATATCTTGTCCTCGTTGTCGGTCGAAGGCAAGGCATCAACCTCGGAAAAATCCTCATAGAAAACTGAGTCACACTCGGGAAAAGGAAGGAAATCACTTGATCTAGGAAGATCAAGTTCATCAATCAAGAGTTTAGACTCTTTGATTTTCTCTTCCTTGAAGTCAAATGGATCATCATAAGTATCATCATTAATGGTCTCAAGATCAAAAAGGTTATCATCATAATCATCACATAATGGTGGGGATGAGTAATCAAGAGCATGTTCATCGGTGAACATCTCAGAAATGGTATCATCAAGAGAATTTTCATCAATCGAATCTTCGAGAATAGAATCCATTTCCTTGATAAGATCATGGTTAAGCAAATAACTCTAAATTCTCGAGATCAGATGTCAGCATTACAGCATCAAAGGGAAGATCATCATTTCCTGGTGTAAATGTGATAAGAGCGAGTTTATCGGCGAACTCCTCAAAAAATAGTCGCTAGTCTTAGAAATCGGGAGACTAGGTGAAGAAGAAGGGGTACTGCCACTTAAAGAATTATGAAAAGGAGGGAGATGAGATGAAGGATTACTATTTCCTAGTGGAAATGAATCACTTGCGAGATAAGCTTCGATTTCTTCCCAAATTAACTCACTTTCTTCGATGGATATAAGTATCGGTGAATACACAAGACTTGATCTCGGGTATCCAAACTCAGAATTGGATGCCACTTAATTGATTATCAAGATAACGGGATGGTGATCTTTGGACTTATCAAGATTTAAGGAAGTTCCAATAATGTCTTCCTCCTCCGGAATCACAGATAATCATCATAACATTCAGGAGAAGGTTAAGTCGGGATAAGAAGAAAAAGGGGAAGTGGGATTGCCACTTGGATGATTTGTTGCAAACAAATCTTCACAATATTGCTTATGTGAAACATTGTAGACATCAATCATGTTGACTGATTCTTGATGAGATTCGTTTGAATAGCTTGAAGTGTCATTTCTCATATTCAAGATTAGTCTTTCATTGACCTGTGCGAGGGAAATCAATTCTTTCTTCTCTAGAACGTCAAACAAAAGCAACGCGCGTCCGTAAAGTTGGTCTTCCCAAAATGAGGGGACTCGCGGATCGCTTCATAATCAACAATGACAAAATCATCAGGAAATGTGGACTTTCCAACCGGAACAAAGAAATCTCTTGCAATTCCTTTAGGAGTGCAAATATCACGGTTAGCAAGTTCAAGAGTCATTTGGGTGGAAATAAGCTCGGGTAATCCTAACTCTTTCCACACCGAGAGTGGTATCAAGTTCATGCTAGCACCTAGATCGGCTAGGGCCTTGTACTTGAGCTCATTAAAACCACACGGAATGAGAAATTTCCCAGGGTCACCTAGCTTTTCGAGAAGCTTCTTAAGGATAACCGCTGAGCAATTTTCATTAAGGGGTATGTTTGCCAATTCAATAAGTTTCTCCTTGTTGGAAAGGAGAGACTTAAGCATCTTTTGATATTTTAGGATTAAAATCAATGCATCGGCAAGAGAGATATTGATGTGAAGTTGTTTAAACATTTGCCAAAATTTATGGATTTGGACTTCATCTTTTTCTTTTTGCTTTTCTTGGTTCATTCTTGATAGATAAGGAATATGAGGATAACGAGGATCCCTTTAGTGAATCACAAAGTTTCTTTGAGAAGGAGGTTTAGCTTTTTGGACTTGAGGAGGTGGGACCTTAATGGTATACTCACCATGTTCTGGGTCCGTTAAAGTCTCCTCTACCAAACGATTCATACCTCCTCCGGATTAATGAATGGAGGAGGCATTGGAACGGTAGGTCCATCAAGAACAAGACCACTTCGGGTGGTAATGGATTTTAATTCACCCTTCGGGTTAGCAATGGTGTTGCTAGGGAGAGATCCCGTACCCAAGGTAGAAGCGGTGTTCATTTGAAAGAAACTAGCCATCATGTTTTTAAGCTAGTTTGTTTGATTTGACATTGAAGCTTGAATCGAAGATTGCATTTCATTCCTTAACTCATTTTTCACATTATTAATTTGAGCTTGCATGGCTTTCATATTAACATCATCCATTTCTTAAAATTTTCCAATTCACTTAAAGGAACACTTTTGTTTTGTTGAATTGGAGCTTGATAAGTTGGATTTTGATTGAAATTGTTTCCTCGGTTATATCCTTGAGGTTGGCTAAAACGGTTTTGGTTATTTTTCCCTTTTTGTTAAACAAAACTCGGTGGTATTGTTTGATTAACCACACCTTAAGGACGATAACCGGCATTACCCTGATTGTAGTTACCTGCGACTGCTGCAACATATCCTTGAATATTATCCCGATATTCCAGGAAAGTGTTGCCATCGGCGGCGAGACACTGATAATAAGGATGAGGACCACCGCAAGTAACACAAATCTCCTCAACGGCTTTTACGGAAGCTGGAGGTGGGGTAGCTTGAAATTGTTTTAGAATAGCCGTCATAGCGGTAGTCACAACACTCGTTTGCTGATTTACTGCATGAGTAAGCTTGGCTATATCGGAGGAAGAAGAATTACCATCACTTGATTTCACTTGAGAAACAACCGATTTGTTTCGTGAATTGCGGACCTTGGATTTGTTTTCGATAATCCCCCCCCAATCGTCAACACATCTTGAGTACTCTTTCCAAAGATTGCCACCTGTGTCAGAATTTCAAGAATCTTATGGTCGGTGCCGGAGTTCAAGGCATTGTAGAAAGTATCAAGTTGGTGCAATTCGGTGAAACCATGATGAGGACAAGCACGAAGGAGATCTTTGTATCGATCCCACGCCTCATGAAACGATTCATCAAACTTTTGTTGAAAATTAGAAATTTCATTTCGAAGGTTTGTCGTTCTTGAGGGGGGAAAGAATTCATTAATGAATTTGGACACGAGATCATCCTAAGTGGGTAATAGAACGGTGCGTGGGGGGGGGGGGTTCCTTTCAAAGCACGGTGCTGCCCCCGTAAGAGAGAAAGGAAAAAGCATATGCTTAATCGCATGATTCAGCACATCCTTGTATTTGATTGTGGAAGTTATTTTGTTGAACCAACGAATGTGGTCACGAGGATTGTCTTTCTCAAGCCCGAAGAATTGGTCCGAAGTCATCATATTAATGAGACTATGCTTGAGCTCGAAATGCTCAGCAAGAATTGGTGGAACCACGATGCCAATCCCGCATAACCCCTCCGGTGTGTGCACGGAAGCAATTCCGCCATTGTACGTTTAATCAGGGCCATCGTAACTACGGGTGATTCTTCAAGAGCGAACGGTTCGACTCTTTGATTAGAACGCCTACGGTTACGACGTTTCGGGTTTGAAGTGGTTGGATTAGAAGAAGAATTACCAACGAGATTAGAAGAAGAACGAGTGCGCATACACTAAAAAGATTAAAAGAAAAATATTTTTGGTTTTTTCAATTTATTTCACAATTTATTTTAATGGACAAAATGAGAATGAATAACTTAAACCAATAATCGACAAGCTTCACGGTAGCTCTTTAAAAGTCAAACGCACAAAGAAGCGGAGGAGTAGGAAAGCGCGAAGCTATTAAAAACCTTTCTCCTTTAGGGTCGTAGTTTCTTGAAACAACCCTCCTTATACCCCTCTTAGAGTTTGTTAAACTTCTAAAGGCGAGCCGTACGTCGCTAGTGACACAAAGACAAGTTTTGAATCTTTTGTTCGGGAATTTATTATGATAATGCTCAAGATGCAAGCATTATATTGATGATGATTTTATTTCTTGATTAAGGACAATTTTTTTATGTTTTTGATTTTTTTCTTGATTTTTTTATCTTATACTAATACTAATAAAAGATTAAAAAAAAAATATTTTTGTGTTTTTTTATATTTTTAATAAAGAAAATATTCACAAACGGGAATAATAACTTCACAAGGGAAGGGTATTCAAAACCAATCTTCAAACGAAACGATAATCGATTACACCTCCCCGACAGCGGCGCCAAAAATTTGATCGATTCCCTTTTTGTATATATAAATATATAAATATAAATACGTAAGGATAAAAATCAAATAGTAAGTATTCCAAGAGGCTTTTAAAAGATTCGCTTTTATCCAAAGCACAATCCCTCAAAACCTACCCGAAGTCGTAATCCCGTCGAGGTGCAAATTGAAAATCGAAGACGTTTGTGATCGCGCGTTTGAATGGTTAAAAAGGAATTTGGAATTTTGATTACTAATCTACGAATAAAATGCAAAAACGAATAAAGAAAACCTAAAAACGAGAGCTAAAAGCGATTTAAACTTAAAAACGAGAACCGGGATCTAAACCCGTTCTTTAAAAAAATGAAATTTTGAAATTTAAACCCTACGGATGCAAAATTAATTTTCCTAGGTTCTATTTGATAAAAGAAAATTTTGAAAAAAAAGAATTTTATTTTTTTGACTTTTTAATAATTTATTATGGATTAAAAACATAATTTAAAAGAAAAAATGATTAAAAATAGTAAACTTAAATGGAAAAATCTGAAAAAATGTAGAAAAGTACTTTAAGACTTGCTGAATCTATGAAAAATAAATGCTTTGAAATTCGGCTTAAAAATAAGCCAGAAATAAGCAGTTAAGTGCTTATAGGCAACAAGGCTAAAATAAGTATAAAAGATTATTGGTGTGATAGGCTAACAGAAAAGACCCAATGGCGCTGTGTGTAGTAGACAGTGGTGTTGAGGTGCTTGTGCGTGAAGGGGGAGGTCTGGGGTTCAAGCCTGGGCCTCTCCTTTTTAGTAAATTTTTTTTAACTTATAGAACATGCAAAAATAAGCAATATTAAAAAAATGACTTTTTGTAAAATATGAAAATAAGCTAGAAAATTAAGCCAAGAAAACTAACAGATTTAGCTATTTATACACTAAGTCCTATATTCTAAACTGATGGGCTATTTTTAGGCAAATAAGCTAATGAAATCAAAAGACAAGCTAAAACAAATATTACCCTACACCTATTAAGCTACTACAAACAAGAAAAATCCAAGTAAAACAGACAGATTAGCACAAAAGAACAGACATAAAAGCCAGAATAAGCAATTAAGAAGAAAACACTAAACTGCATACACAACAGCCTTAAGGGCACTTTTTTTGCTTAAAAATAAGCCCCTTAGAGTGGTCCTTTAGCTTAACAGCTTACTAGGGCTTAAAGGGTAGCTTAGGGACTATCTAAAACAGCTAAAAGATAACACTTTGGAAATCAAACAAGCAGCTAAAATGGCCAATGAAAATGGCTGTTTGCACCAGGGTAACTATTTTGAAAAGACCAAGGGGGCATAAGCAGGCTTATAAATAAGTCATAAAATAAGCTCCAAAAATAAAATAAAGTTAAAACAGATGGAGAGAAGCTCCTAATGAGCTTATACTCAAAAATTAAAAAGCTAAAAACATTTTTAAAGATCTGTTAAAAGGAAATGAAAATGGGCAGTTTTGACTATGAAAAATACTTACAAAAAAAACTTTAACATAATATGCAAAACACAAAGAGACTCAAAGACTTCTACACTAATGCATTATGGCTCTTTAAAGGACACAAAAATGTCTGTTTTCAATTCTCAATCAAGTAAGCATAAACGACATAAATAAGCATTATGACTCTTAATGCATTATGACTTCTACACTAATGCATTATGACTCTTTAAAGTAAGCATAAAGGACATAAATAAGCACAAAATAAGCTAAGCTACAGTAATAAGCAAAAATTTGGAAAAGTGAACTTACAATGGTCCTTAGCTCTTGGCAATGAAATAAGCTTTCAAAAGCGTATAATCTAATCCTAAAGCTTCCCATGAAGCACTACCCCAAGGCCTTCCTTAATGCACCTTGCTCCTTGCTTTCTTTCTTTTTTATATTTTTGTGATTTTGTTTTTGTTTTTGTTTTTTAACAGAAATGTAAACAAGCTGATATATTAGATTTTAAGAACTCAAAAACTTATATAAAACCTTAAGAACAATATTTAAATGACAAATAAGCTTAAATATATATAAGCATAAAACACATAAATAAGCAAGAAAAAGCAATGATAAGCAGAAAATAAGCAGATGAATAGTAAAATAAGCAAAAATGTAAAAAGTGAGCTTACAAAGGTCCTATGCTTTTTGGCAAGAGAATAAGCTTTCAAAAGCTTACAAACAAACATATATGCTTCCCATAAGCTCTTACAACCCAAAGGCCTTCCTTAATACACCGTACTCCTTTTGATTTGACAGATTCTTGATATTTTTGGTTTTTTTTGATATTTTTGACAGAAAATGAAATAACCTTTTATATGAGCTTGTAATCACTTAAAAGCTTATATAAGAGCTTAAACAAGGTATTTAAAAGACAAGTAGCTTAAATGACAAGTATGTAAAATAAAACAGTAAATTTCTTAAAAATAAATTGCAAGTATTTAAAAGACTGAAATTTAAATGACAAGTTATATTAAAATGCAGTATTTAAAATGGTACAAATTTGTAAATACAAGCTTTTGCCTTCTAAACACTAAAATTCGACAAAAAGAAAATGGCTACATTCTGCTACTATTTATACTAAGGGTCTTGAGTCTTCTTGTTTTTCTTCATAGAGAGAGCTCAACATCTGTGCTTGTTGTGTGAGAGAGATTCCTAGTCCAATCTCAGCCTTCCATTTGCCTTGGTCCCAAAGTTCGTTTGATCCAAAGCGTCCATTTCCTTGTTCAATGATGTAAAGGGGATTGCCAAGGTGGTAATTGGAGTGTGTGAGGTGGGGTGAGGTTGTGAGAAAGTGAATGTTTTGTTGGTTTAGAAACAGTAAACGAGAAGGGGAAAGGGATGGGTGAACAGTACTTAGGTTTTTAGGCGGGCAAATTTGTTTAAGGTTTATCAAGGTAAAAAGTTTATGATTATGGCAAATTTGGTCCTTGATTTAGTATGTTGTTATTGCATCACAAGTCCTTGTGGCGTGGAAAGGTTTTGAGACTTGGCAGTCTTGGCCCTCCAAAGTGTTATAGGTGTTTACAATTTTGTGTTTATTGTGTGAGAGAGTAGCCAAAGCTTATCTTAGCCCTTCATTTTTTTTTGTGCCTAATCCCATCAATCTTGTCCCTTCATTTCTTTGGCCAATGAGATTTTCAGGGATTGCCAAAGTGGCAAGAGCCTATGTGTGGTGTGGGGTGATAGAGAGTGACAATTTTGTTGGGTGGTGAACAATAAACGAGGCAGGGGAGATAATGAACAGTATGTGGGGTTGTTTTGGCGGGTAAATGGGGTTTATATCTGTTTGGGTATTATATAGGGTAAAGTTTGGGATGTTGGCAACAATAGTCCCCCACCTTGTATTAGTTTATTGCAATGGCGGTCCTTGTGGATAACGATGGTTAAGGTTTAAAGGTAAATAGGCTAACGACAGTTTAAAGATGTATTTGGGCCACATATGTTTCTTTGGGCCGGTGGATTTATAAAAAGAGTATTTGGGCTTTTATTTAAACTTGGGATTGAAAGTCTTCATATAATATGTAAATGGATTGACCCAGCCTATTAAATGGGTACGGGTGGGCCCATTTAATATTTCTTCGGTTTTTGGCTTCGGCTATGACAGTTGACTATGCGGAGTTGACTTTTATTGGTTTACTTTTTAGCTTTGACTTGACTTTGACTTCTTCACGCTTTTCTATTCCGTGCTCGGTTTTGTCCATTTTTGCTTGATTTTTCGTCCTTTTCTCGTATATCCGTTTCCTGCACAATGAAAACATACAAATACAAAGTATTTTTGGTACGTTTTTGGTCATTTAAGTCCGGTTTTAAAGGTCAAAGGGTATGCGTAATTAAGCACATACCAATTCATCGTTCCCGACTTTTCACTTATCTCAAACCAAGCTTAAAACGAAATCACCGTTAAATATAAATTAAGATGCTAACACTACTCATATTTGCAACTTGTGAACTTTTCACTCCCGATAATTATTATATATTAGGTGAATGTGCCATTTCGAATTACAACCATGGATCAACGTTTTGCAAAATTCTATGCTTCACGTTCCACCCGAGAATAATGAGTTTGAAGGCGAGATCATCTCATGTAGCGACTTTTATCTTGGCACATCCCAACCTTGCGGCTAAGTGACCAGGCTTTTGACACCCCATAGAGACTAGTATCGGGACTCACGGACCTTTGGTTTCAAAAACTCTTAGGTTTCTCGTTTATACATAGCTTATTTAGAAAAACTTAAAATGAAATAGTCTTAGTTCAAAAGCATATTTAAATTTAAGAAAAAGAGATTTTCCCTATATTTATTAACTCACATTTACTACACTTAATATAATTATTCATTCTTAAGGAAATCCTCGACCTTTTAGAAGGCTGCAACATCGGTTGTGAGCCGGCAAGATGCAACAAACTTTTATCAGCCCACAGTTTTTATTATTACCTTATTCATAATTTTTTTTCATTACACTTTATATTACCACGATATAGAGAAATTTTCATTTTAGAAAATTTAAGTATAAATTTAAACTAAGACTAAAATTATTACTATCGACTACACTTCAAAAATTGTTGATTTAAGTTTAATTTTCAAAAATAGCACGTAGTATTAGTCCGGTTAGAAGCTTATGGGAGAAAAAGCCACAAATTACACACATGAGCTCTTAAGATTTCCAAATAATCCTTG
>BQNB010038760.1:0-39788 GCA_026074375.1 Tanacetum coccineum | reverse complement strand
TCTTGCTCATAATATAGCATGTACGTAAGAAAGTTGTGATGCAACTTCTCAACAAAAATCTTACGTGAGAGTAATTACTCAATTACACCTTCTTCACTTGGACCACTCATGTTGTCAAGATGAATTCCAAAACAAAATTTGAATATTGAGTATGTCTTTGTTTTCATAAACAACTCTTGTATACATGCATATCATTAATGGGATGTTTAGTTTGACATGGCTATAAACAATGATCTATGGTTTCTTGTGGGATAATTGAATTTTAGTGAAAGAAAAAGAATAAACATGCATCTATATCGATAATATGGTTGGTATTAGCTGCTTCTCACAATCATAGTGTTTTAGGGTTTATAATAAAGTTAGGTTTAATGTTTGTTTGACTATATCAAACAAATTTTTTTGATAACACCCGATTGATTGTATTAAATGACATATTTGTTTTCAAACTCATATCATAATCTCTTGGCTTGCTCCAGTGGTTGATGCTCTTGTATGTAGATGGTAAGCCCGGGTTCAAACCTTGCCATTCACAAATTTTTAACAAAATTTTGGAATACAAAAAAATAAAATAAAATTCCAAAATTTCAAGTTATATGCCAAAATTTTCAAAAATGAATGACATGGATTGAAGGATGACTAGACATTATGACATGTCAGTGGGATGCCAAGTGGAATAATATGTGTCATTCATCCTCTTATATATATATAAAATGTATATATATTTATATACCCAAGCTTCCAAACCCTTAACCAAATGATTTTTCAAATTCTTGTTCTTCACCTATGGCTGCCGATTTTAAAGAGGAATAAGGAGGATATGTGTGTTTTGAAAGTGTGAGAAATGAAGAGAAAATGGGTTCTATTTATTGGGCAAGAGGTGGGATTAACTAGCTAGTTTCTTGGTTTGACTAAGTGGTAATGTGTTTAGTTAGCTTAAGAGTATCTAAAGGAACACAAGGTACCATGGGGAAGGGTTTATGGCTGCATTATTTCATGGGTTTTGAGGTTTAACAAGGGTTGTTTGACTTTGGGTGATGGTCTAATGGTTATGGGGTTTGTCCATGAAGTATATGGTAGGTTGAGGAGACAAGATGTTAAAGTATTAGGATTTGTTAGAGATACCATAAGGGGCTGGGTTTGCTTGTGAATATGGGGAGGAAATGACTAAATTTTGTTAATGTATAATAATTTAGAGTATTGGTAAATGTGGTGAGGGTATTGGGTAAGTTGTGTATGCATGTAAGTGTCAAAATGTAAGTTTACATAACCTAAGTAAAAGTTACAAAACTGTATGCATATGAAAGGTAGAATATGCTCATGATGATGATAACATACTATAAATGAGTACACTAAACTTAGTCTAAAGCCGGTGCACGTTCAAAGACGTTTCTTGCTATGCACGGGATACACTCCCGGTTTTAAGGTAAATTAGATACGTAACCGTTCAAAATAGAAATAGTGCAAGTTTATCATAAAATGTTATCCTGGAAAATACGATTTGTCACATTCTTTCCCGGTAAGAGAGCTCTGTCCCATAACTCAATTGGTGGTATCCGATGGTGAGGTGTCGGGAAACAGGTGTGGATACTTGTTTCGAAACTCGTCTTCTCGCTTCTAGGTGAATTCAGGACCTCTTCTGGAATTCCATCGTATCTTGACGATCGGAATGTGACTTTGCTTTAATCGTTTGACTTTCCAATCCATAATCTCTATCGACTCTTCAATGAAATGAAGTTTGTCGTCAATTTGGATCTCTTCCAACAGAGTGACGAGTGTTTCATCGGACAAGCACTTCTTCAAATTTAACATATGAAATGTGCTATGAACCTTGCTTAGTTGTTGTGGGAGTTCAAGCTAATAGGCTATGGGTCCAACTTTAGCTAATACCTTGAAAGATCCAATGTATCTCGAAGTCAACTTTCCCTGTTTGCTAAAACGTATTACTTCTTTCCAATGTGAGACCTTCAACATAACCTTATATTCGACTTGAAACTCTTGAGGTTTACGCCTCACATCGGCATAAGTCTTTTGGCGATCACGAGCGGCTTGAATTGGGTTCTTTATCTGAATGATCTTCTCGGTTGTTTGGTGAATAATCTCCAGACCCATGAGTTAGTAATCTCCAACCTCAGTCTAGCAGACAGGTGATTGACACTTACGACCGTAAATTGCCTCGAACGGTGCAGCCTTAATGCTGGTATTGTAACTGTTGTTGTACGAGAACTCCAATAAGGGCAGATGTCTATCCCAACCCTTGCCAAAATCTATCACGCAAGCGCGTAACATATCTTTTAGTGTTTGGATGGTTCTTTCATTTTGGCCATTAGTTTATGGATGATATGCAGTGCTCATATCTAGTCGAGTACCCAAAGCTTTCTGGAGCGATTGCCAAAACCGAGATGTAAATCTGCTATCTCGGTATGAGATAATCGAGACTGGCACTCCATGCCTTGAGACTACTTCTTTCAAGTAAAGTCTCGTTAATCTTCCCATTGTATCGGTTTCCTTCATTGGTAGAAATTGTTCAAATTTCGTAAGACGATCAACGATTACCCAAATCGTATCATAACCGCTTGATGTCTTTGGTAGCTTGGTGATGAAGTCCATTTTTATCTTTTCCTGTTTCCAATGAGGTATCTCTGGTTGTACCAATAAACCGGATGGCTTTTATTCCACCTTTACCTTCGAACATGTTTAACACTTACTGACATAGGTGGCAATATCCGCTTTCATGTTGGGCCACCAGTATAACTGCTTAAGATCATGATACATCTTATCCGATCCGACGTGGATGGAATACTTAGATTTGTGAGACTCATGCATGATTAAATCTCTTAGGTCTCCAAATCATGGTAACCAACTCATGTTCCTAATATAGAGGGTTCCATCAGGACGAGTATTAAACTCCTTGTCCATACTACGAAGATTTTCTTCCTTAACGTTCTCCTCTTTCATTGCCTCAGGTTTAAATCAATTTTCATGACTAAGGCTCGAACTCGTAGTGTCTTTATCCGTTCCTTCCGGCTTAAGACATCTGCCACCACGTTCTTCTTTCCAGGGTTATAACGACTCTCACAATCGTAATCACTTAGTAGTTCCAACCATCGGCGTTGTCTCGTGTTCAACTCTTTCTGATCAAGAATGTGTTGTAGGCTTTTATGATCCATAAACACGATACACTTCGTGTCGCACAAGTAGTTCCTCCAAATCTTTAGAGCGAACACCACAACTCCTACTTCAAATCACGAGTCATATAATTCTTCTCATGAACCTTAAGTTGACGGGATGCGTAGGCTATTACCTTCTCCTTCTACATCAATACAACACCTAAGCCTTTATGCGAAGCATCGCAGTAGACTACAAAATTTTCGGTTCCTTCTGATAAGGCTAAAATTGGGGCACTGCATAGCTTCTGTTTCAATAGTTGAAATGATGACTTTTCATTTTCTTCCCATTCGAACTTCACATTCTTCTAAGTCAGTTTGGTTAGAGGATTAACACTTACGACCATAAAGTGCCTCGAACGGTGCAGCCTTAATGCTGGTATGGTAACTGTTGTTGTACGAGAACTCCACTAAGGGTAGATGTCTATCCCAACCCTTACCAAAATCTATCACGCAAGCACGTAACATATCTATTAGTATTTGGATGGTTCTTTCACTTTAGCCGTTAGTTTATGAATGATATGCAGTGCTCATATCCAGTTTAGTACCCAAAGCATTCTGAAGTGACTGCCAGAAGTGAGATGTAAATCTGCTATCTCGGTATGAGATAATCGAGACTGGCACTCCATGCCTTGAGATGAATTCTTTCAAGTAAAGTCTCGTTAATCTTTCCATTGTATCAGTTTTCTTCATTGGTAGAAATTGTACAGATTTCATAAGATGATCACCGATTACCCAAATAATGTCATAACCGCTTGATGTCTTTGGTAGCTTGGTGATGAAGTCCGTTCTTATCTTTTCCCATTTCCACTAAGGTATCTCCGGTTGTACCAAAAAACCGAATGGATTTTATTTCGCCTTTACCTTTGAACATGTTTAACACTTACTAACATAGGTGGCAATATCTACTTTCATGTTGGGCCACCAGTATAACTGCTTAAGATCATGATACATCTTATCCAATCTGGGGTGGATGGAATTCTTTGATTTGTATGACTCATGCATGATCAAATCTCTTAGGTCTCCAAAGCGTGGTAACCAACTCCTATTCCTAATATAGAGGTTTCCATTGGGACGAATCTTAAACTCCTCGGCCATACCACAAAGATTTTCTTCCTTAACGTTCTCCTCTTTCATTGCCTCAGCTTGTGCATTCAAAATCTGAGATGGAAGGTTTAAATCAATTTTCATGACTAAGGCTCGAACTCGTAATGGCTTTATCCATTCCTTCTGGCTTAAGGCATCTGCCACCATATTCTCCTTTCCAAGGTTCTAACAACTCTCACAAACGTAATCACTTAGTAGTTCCAACCATCGGCGTTGTCTCGCGTTCAACTCTTTCTGATCAAGAATGCGTTGTAGGCTTTTATGATCCATAAACACGATACACTTCATGCCGTACAAGTAGTTCCTCTAAATCTTTAGAGCGAACACCACAACTCCTACTTCAAATCACGAGTCGTATAATTCTTCTCATGAACCTTGAGTTAATGGGATGGGTAAGCTATTACCTTCTCTATCTGCATCAATATAGCGCCTAAACCTTTATGTGAAGCATCGCAGTAGACTACAAAATTTTTGGTTCCTTCCGGTAAGGCTAAAATCGGGGCACTACATAGCTTCTGTTTCAATAGTTGAAACGCTGACTCTTCATTTTCTTCCCATTCGAACTTCACATTCTTCTAAGTCAGTTTGGTTAGAGGATTGACACATACGACCGTAAAGTGCCTCGAACGATGCAGCCTTAATGCTTGTATGGTAACTGTTGTTGTACAAGAACTTCACTAAGGGTAGATGTCTATCCTAACCCTTGCCAAAATCAATTACGCAAGCGCGTAACATATCTTTTAGTGTTTGGATGGTTCTTTCACTTTGTCCGTCAATTTACGAATGATATGCAGTACTCATATCTAGTCGAGTACCCAAAGCTTTTCTGGAGCAACTGCTAGAAGCGAGATGTAAATCTGCTATCTCGGTATGAGATAATCGAGACTGGCACTCCATGCCTTGAGACGACTTCTTTCAAGTAAAGTCTCGATAATCTTGCCATTGTATCGGTTTCCTTCATTGGTAGAAATTGTTTAGATTGCATAAGACAATTACCGATAACCCAAATCATGTCATAAACGCTTAATGTCTTTGGTAGCTTGGTGATGAAGTCCATTGTTATCTTTTCCTGTTTCCACCGAGGTATCTTCGGCTGTACCAACAAACCAGATGGCTTTTGGGTATTCTGCCTTTACCTTCGAACATGTTAAACACTTACTGACATAGGTGGCGATATCCGCTTTCATGTTGGGCCACCAATATAACTGCTTAAGATCATGATACATCTTATCCGATCTGGGGTTGATGGAATACTTAGATTTATGAGACTCTTGCATGGTCAAATCTCGTAGGTCTCCAAAGCATGGTAACCAACTCGTGTTCCTAATATAGAGGGTATCATCGGGACGTGTCTCAAACTCCTTGTCCATACCACAAAGACTTTCTTCCTTAACGTTCTCCTCTTTCATTGCCTCTGCTTGTGCATTCAAAATCTGAGATGGAAGGTTTAAATCAATTTTCATGACTAAGGCTCAAACTCGTAGTGGCTTTATCCATTCCTTCCGGCTTAAGGCATCTGCCACCACGTTCGCCTTTCCAGTGTGATAGCGACTCTCACAATTGTAATCACTTAGTAGTTCCAACCATCGGCGTTCTCTCACGTTCAAATCTTTCTGATCAAGAATGTGTTATAGGCTTTTATGATTCATAAATACGGTACACTTCGTGCCGTACAAGTAGTTCCTCCAAATATTTAGAGCGAACACCACAGCTCCTACTCCAAGTCATGAGTCATATAATTCTTCTCATGAACCTTGAGTTGATAGGATGCGTAGGATATTACCTTCGCCTTCTGCATCAATACATCACCTAAGCCTTTATGCGAAGCATCATAGTAGACTACAAAATTTTTGGTTCCTTCCGGTAAGGCTAAAATTGGTGCACTACATAGCTTCTGTTTCAATAGTTGAAACACTGACTCTTCATTTTCTTCTCATTCGAACTTCACATTCTTCTGAGTCAGTTTGGTTAGAGGTTTAGCGATCTTTGAGAAATCTTCAATGACTCTTCGGTAATACCCGGCAAGACCTAGAAATTGGCATATTTTTGTTGGAGTTTTTGGTGCTGCCCAATCCTTGATGGATTCAATCTTGGCGGGATCTACATGAATACATTGGCTATCAATAACGTGTCTAAGAAATTGCACTTTCGGAAGCCAAAATTCACACTTCGAGAATTTGGCTTACAACTCCTCCTTCTTAAGTAATTCTAAGATTAGCTTAAGGTGTTCCTCGTGCTCATTCTTGCTTCTTGAGTAGATCAAGATATCGTCTATGAATACTATCACAAACTTATCCAGGTATGACTTGAACACCCAATTCATGAGATCCATGAATACCGCCGGTGCCTTGGTCCAACCAAACGGAATAACTTGAAACTCGTAGTAACCAAAATGAGTTCTAATCGCAATCTTGGGAATGTCTTCTTCTCGAACTCTGGGTTGATGATAACTTGATCGCAAATCGATCTTCGAGTAGATGTTAGATCCTTGAAGTTGATCAAACAAGTCATCAATCCTTGGAAGCGGGTAACGGTTCTTCACAGTTAGCTTATTCAATTCTTTGTTGTCAATGCACATTTGGAAGGATCCATCCTTCTTTTTAACAAATAAGACCAGAGCTCCCTAAGGCGAGGAACTTGGTCTTATAAATCCTTTGTCTGAAAGTTCTTGCAATTAGCTAGACAGCTCCTGCATTTCTGACGGGGCTAATTTATAAGGTGACTGTGCCACAGGTGCAGCACCGGGTACCAAGTCAATTTGAATTTCGACTTGTCTAGTCGGCGGCGATCTAGGCAAGTCTTCAGGAAAGACTTCCGAATAATCTCGTACAACAAGTACGTCTTCAATTCGCTTCTCCTTTGACTTTTTCTCCGTCTTCCTTTCAGTAATGCGTGCCAGTAAGACATGGAATCTTTATAGTATGTACTTCTGATTCTTTGTTTAAGATATGACGTTTAGTCGGGATGCGCTTCCATCATTGCTTCTATCGTCTTGAATCGTTAACGTTTTATTGCCAAAGGGGATACGGACCAGCTTCTCATCATAAACAATCACTGCAAGGTACTTCGACAACCAATCCATACCGATGATGACGTCAAAACTATCAAGTTCTACGGGCATTAAGTCGATGTTGAACGAGAGATTTAGCAAATTCATTAATTGTGACCACACTCGTGTGTGGATTGTCCTAGGGTGACTAGTGGTGTAAAAGTCTATTTAGTTACTGTGCTTACTAATACGAACGCCTATGACGGGCACAGCTTATGTATACGCACACAATTTTTTTGCCTTATGGAAATATAAGTAGAAAACTGAATTTGACAAAATTTTAAGGTGACTACTCCCAGCGTAGCATGGTCCTTCCTGAATTAAACTTGCATGATCAGGCTATGTATAATTAAGGACTAACGATGCAATGCTTATTTTTGTCAAATTAGTGTTATGTTTCTCATAGTCAAATGGTATAAACTATACTGTTTACAAGGTAGTAGCCCAAAATGGTTTATAAAGTAGGAAAACAATTAATAAGATGAAAGCAAAGTAGTTTATAAGGTGACATCAAAATGGTTTATAAGATGTTAGCAAAATAGTTTATAAGACGATAGCAAACTAGTTTATAAGATAACAACAAAATAGTTTATGAGATGATAGCAGACAAGGTTTATAAAACGATAGTGAAATGGTTTATAAGACGGTAACAATTTAAGGAGTGTAACTGATAGAATCGTCAGGACACATAAATTAATAGAGAATTTAAAAAAACCTAGACAATACAACAAAATTCATTGGAAAGTACTAATGCAAATCTCTTAGGAAATATAGTCCAAGAAGGCCTCGACTTAGGTCTCACTATGCAAGGCAGGAAAATCTCTCCTTAAGTGTTAACATTATCTATAACGACGTTAGAGTCCTCACGAGCTTTTCTCATCTGCCCCTTCTTATTACCACGATTCTGGTTCTTCAACCTTGAGCAATTACTCTTGAAATGCCCTTGAGCACCACATCCGAAACAGGTTAGTGTAGGTTTCTGGTTGGCTACTAGGGGCCTTTGAGTTGTTGCAAGATCGAGAGTCCTACAATCTCTAGTCATGTGACAAACTCTCTTATAGTTGTTGCACTTTACATGCATAGACCAGTATGATGTAACTTACACTTGTTGTAGAGAGGCAACTTCCCAGCATATCCATTCTTGTTACGTCGTCTATTAGTGTAAGCTCCCACGACCTTTTGTCATTTATTTTGTTGTCCCGAGTTGTTTTGGTAACCACCTTCCCATTTCCTTTTATTGTTAGCATTCCTTGCAACCTTGGCTCCCTGACGTACGATCGAACTATCGAGTCGTGAGCCACATAGATTTTTGTCACGTAGATAGCAATAGCCTTAATATCATTTATAACTAGTTGGGCTACAATCTGCTCAATCTCCGTAGAACTCATTCCTTGTCTCGTTGTTGACGTTTTCTTCAAAATAAAAAAAACTAAAAGAGAAACAGGTTAAAGTCGTGTTCGAATTTATTGGCATGTTTCGAGATGATGGATCACGGAATGACGTAGGTGTTTTAACAATATGGGACGGGTGTTCAAACTCATCTTCGGAGTCGGATAGTAAGATAATCGATGGGATCGGAAGACTGTGACAAGTTTCAATATCATTTAAACTGGTATCATGTAGAGTGATGAAAAAGTTTTAAAGACCATCGTATCACTTACAATGTCTTGGGAAACGTATAGAGACCATTGTGTTACTCACAATGTTTTGAGAAAAGTTTAGGGACCATTGTGTTACTCACCATGTCTTGGGAATAGTTTAGAGAAACCATTGTGTCCCTCATATTGTCTTGGGAAAAGTTCTAGTATTTATATAAATAACCTTTATATAAAAAATGTAAAATATACATAAGGCAAATGAAAACACAAGTATAGGCAATGGGGATCATGTAGTGTTTATGTTCGTGAAATGTTTATGATGTTATATGATGCAATGTTTATATAGTGGTTATAGTCTAGGCTTAATATGCAACCTAGTTCTCTATAACCTTGACTCTGATACCAATCTGTCACACCCCTAAAGTATCACAGCGGAAAGGTGACTTAGGGCGTGACTTCATAATACATAAGCACATGATATAAGAGAACGACCTCTACATGAGTCGTTTAAAAAGATACTCTCATTGATACATTAAATATTACATAAACTTTAACAAGTGGTCCCAATAGTTTTGCATAAAAAGGAAATATAGTATTTGTTACAACAATGAGAATAATTTTAAGTGTAAACAAAAATACATGAAAAATAGCCATGATGAATGTAGACTCCAATGCAATTCAAAAATGTCCATATGGGTTAAGCACCTGAGAAATACATGCTTAAAAATTACAACATAAAGTTGGTGAGTTTATAGGTTTAAGTAAATGATAAGTATGGACCACAAGATTTAGAGTGTATGACATGTAACACATACAATGAAAAATAAAAGTGTAATTACGATAGTGCTAAGCTCATGACACTGAAGCTACAACATTATATATGTAAGGTTACCCGTGTAGGTGTCCAACCCGAGACCACCTAGAATTCTGACATGGTATATGTCCGTTTGATCGGACCTTGATAATGCCTGAATTATACATGTTTTCGATGGTGTTATTTTTTATATTTTATCATTTCTCCTGAACTTTCGATACTTAATAGCATGAAATATGTGCAGGTTCACTTAAAGATATCCTAAGCTCAAATGTAACAAAGATCACGTACTTATACGCTAAGGAACACAACATACAAGAAAAGATAAAGAATCAAGCCTTAAAGTGAAAATGTGCGGCGTACTTACCAATTGTACGCCACACTTATCCTCAAGTCAAAGGAATTAAAAGACTTAGTCAAATTCAACATTAACTCCATAAGTACACCGCACAAGGTATTTTTTGCGCCGCACTTCCTATCTGAAATAGAAGAATAAATGAATACATAAATGCTACTGCATACTGCATTAATACCCTAAGTACACCGCACAAATTCTTTTATGCGCCACACTTCTTCAATAAACATTTAATTCCCTTCGCATTTAACCACCAAGTACGTCGCATAATTTACTTTGTGCGCCGCACTTCAACCCTAACTCAGTCTTTAAATAGAGGACGAATTTCAATCCTTTTCATCCATCTCATACTTACAAACAACTAAGTATTCATTCCTTCATCCATTTATCCCCTTTATGAATTCCTAAACACTTTCCAAGCATTCTCCAAGTATAAACACCATATCCTTTGAAGAATCAAGATCAAATCACCAAGAATAACGAAGAACATCATACTAGTTTAGTAAAATAATGAAGTTTGTTATTGAATCAAGTTATGTTATGAACTCCTTAGCCATGAGAAGCTAAGTCTTTCATGACTACTCGGTGATGTTATGATAATGAATAAGTGTATGGTATGATCAGATCTCTTTAATCTCAAGCTATGTGGCAACCAATTTATCTTATCTTGTCAATTTTTCTATCAATTTTATATTATATTAACACATATCCGGTATTGTCCGAAAGACACCCGTTATGATCCTAGGTATTTTTTAAAGATTTGTCTATGGTCTTTAACGTTTGTGTCGAGAAATCTACTTTTGTAAACTGATAAACAAAATAAGCTTTGATATATTAGAAACTGGATTATTTGAGTGACACATTTGGTCTAGTTAACCAAATATAAGTCTTGACTTAATCAAGTTAATTTGTAAAAACGTTTTCTGACGAGAAATCCTTTTTATAAGTTAAAGGTTCTATCTTTGAGGTCTTAATCATTTCCAACACTTATGAATTATTTTCAACTATATGAGTAGTCATCTTTATTATCACTGGTAAAACAAAAGTTATTTTCAAAACTGTTAAAGTCTATTTTCTTTCTGGTTACTTGAATACTACTCAAATCCCTATGGACGACCTGGTCTTACCTAAAAAGATTATACTACATACGTGGGTTATACTTTAACCCGTGTGTTTCACTATAATAAAATTGGTATTTTTCTTCATTATAAATTTAAAGCTTTTGAAACACATCAAAGTTTTTGGCGCCGCTGTCAGGGATTTCTAAGCTATTTTGTAGTCAACTTTGGAAAATTACTTTAACTCCCTATCTTTTTCAAAAATCTCCGTACAGTTTTTTGGCAAACTGACCCAAATAATTTCTCCTTTGAATGCATACACGTGCTTCTAATTATGACCTTGATGAACCGTTACCCGAACCTGAACGTACTCTGAATCGAAGACATCATCGATGAAACAGAAGAGTTCCATACGATCAAAGAAACAATCCACCTCAAAACCCAAGAATTGTCTATCCACCAATTCTCAACATCAATTACTTCCGTCACTTTCTTGATATTCTTTGAAATTATGATCCAATGGATGATGAACCAGTGGGCTGCCGACTTGTGGTTTGTCCGCATACTTGACATTCCAGGTTCCGCACTCACTATTCCTGAAACTCGCTAACAAATTTGCCATTAAAGTACCCACTTGACCCTTGTCAAAGGAAACCAATTTTATGGTAGAACCAAAACCGATCCTCACAAACACATTCATGAATTCCTCGGAATCTGCGATATGTTTAAATACAGAGATACAAAAAATGAAGCTGTCCGCCTGATGATGTTCCCCCTATCACTCACTAGAGAAGCAAAAATATGGCTGGACGAACTCAATGAAGAAACTATTGAAACGTGGGATGAACTTCGAACTGCTTTCATTAGCCGATTCTTTCCCCTAGCTCTTTTTGACTGACTCCTCGGAGAAATCCGAGCCTTTTCTCAACATGAAAATGAATCTCTAACTGACGCGTGGCTTCGTATGAAGGAAATGCTCCGAAACTGCCATGGTCATAATCTATCCAAAGGCAATATTATCAAGATCTTTTATCATGGTCTCAGCGAAATAACCCAAGAAGTTCTAAATGCCGCAGCTGGTGGTATTTTCCTCTATAAAATACCAAATCAAGCTTATCAGCTTCTCGAAGATAAAGTCTTACTCAAGCTAGACTGGGCTAAAAACCAAAAAACCAAATCATCTCTTAAGAAAACTGTTGCTTTCGCCAATGAAGGTAATAGTAATTCTGATACTAATAAAATTATAGCCCGAATGGATGTCAGGACTATCAAAATGGATGCTCAGTACAAAGAACTCCAATCTCGTGCTAAAAAACCAATGCCCGACCTTGACAATGATGACATACCCATGTCTCGTGAAGAAGAAGGTAAATTCATGCAAACTTTCCGAGACTCGAATTGTGATAATTGGCGTTCAAACGGACGGAATAATTACAACCGATATAACTACCGATCTAACACCGATGACAAATCCTATGATCTTTAAAAACAATTCAACGATTTTATGAAATCTCAGCAATCAACCAATGCTTTTGTTGTCAAAAACATATCATGACCTCAAACTCAACTCAAAACAGTAGCAAAAATTATCAAGCTCATTCAAAACCTCAAAACTAAGTTTGACAGACTCGCTAACAACAATCCTGGTTCGAATCCTTCTGGATACTCGTCCTATAACAAACTCAACCAAACCCACGAGTTAGCAACTCTAAAGCTTACCAACCACCGCAATCTCAAAATGACATGAATTGCCCGTAATTCACAAGATTGTAAATCCTTGATCCACCAGATAACCCCGAATGATCAACAAAACAATTCTGAAAACCTTATCAACTTCGATTGCGATGATAAAGACGATAACCTACACCACAACCAAAAACTTAACCCACAAAACAGTCAAAGAAACATCATTACCCAAACCATACAAACCAAAAATCCCATATTCTCAAACGCCGTTACAGAGAAAGAAACGGATATGGAAGTGCAGCAATAGCGTGTCGCGAATACTCGGATAGAGGAGTCGCGAGGGCCGGTTGGGGCTCGGAATCGACGCGTAGCGGGTACGCGGGAGGTGGGGTGAGGTCTGTCATGGTGGTCGCGCAGGCGAAGACAGAGGTTGCGACTTGGAGTAGACAGGATACATCGGGGGACGATGGTGAGGCTCTTCGACTGGCATCTGGGGATAATTAGCTAGTGTCGCTAAGGGCATCTCAAGAAGCAACAAGCCATAAAATCAAACAAAATTACCCCCCCCCCCCCCCCCCCCCCCCCCCCCCCCAAAAAAAAAAACCCCCCCCCCCCCCCCCCCCCCCCCCTCAGACACTTTCTTAAGCGATGAAAGTTCAACGATGATCCAAAATAAAGTTCCACCCAAACTCGAAGACCCTGGAAGTTTCCTTATTCCATGCATTTTCAAAACTTTCTCATGTAATGCTTTAGCCGACCTTGATGCTAGCATTAACCTTATTCATAATTCCTTAATACGAACTATCTCTTGAAACTATTAAACCTACTCAAATGAGCGTAAGATTAGCCGACAGATTGTTGGGAATTATGGACTTCTATAACTTAGTAATGCTGATTCAATTTAATACTGCTAGCTTTGGAAGTTAGTATTGTTGGTTCAAGTTGATGCTGTTATTAAAGAACTTAGAAAATAGTCTAAGTGTTATAAGGCCTAGCTATTAGAATAGTTGTGCTTCCATAACAAATGTTAGTATTGCCAATTCAGGTTATTAATATTTTTAATAACTGTAGTAATTATTAAATTTTCAAATTAAAAATTATTAAAAAATAATAAAATTAATAGATATTTTTTAAAGATTATTTTAAAAAAATATTTTATAATATATTAAAAAAAAAAGAAAAAAAAAAAAAATTAAAAAAGTTTTTAAAATTAAACAAAAAATTAATTTTATTAAAAAAAATTAAATAAATTTTAAATAATTAAAAATTAAACAAATTTTTTGAATTATAATAATATAAACGAATTAAAATTAAATTAATTAAATTAAAAAAAAATTAAATTAATTTTAATTATTTTTCATTAATAATTTTAATAAAAATTTTAAAAAAATAAAAAAATAAAATTTTAAATATAATTTTAAATAAACAATTTATAAACAAAAGATAAAATTCATTACAGCTACTTTTATTAAAAATAAATTTTCACAAAAAAACAACAAATCACCCCTCATCATTATCCAAACCATTACTACCTAAAATGACACCCCCAACAACAACTGCCCACATAATAAAAACCCCCTCACCACAAAACCAAAAAAAACTCCCCAACACCCCACCCCCCCCCCCATACCCCCCCCCCCCCTCACCCCCCCCCCCAAAGCCACCCAAACCCCTCCCCCCCCCACCCCCCAAACACTAAACACCCCCACCCACCCCCCCAAACCCCCAACCCCACCGACCGGCCCCCACCCCCCACCCAAACCACCAAAACAAACAAACCCACCCCCACCACCCCCCATCCCCCAAACCCCACATATACCCCAAAAACACTCACTAACCACCAGCACCCTATAACAGCCAGCTAACACCAACGTGCCTCGCACTGCCTGCTCACATGCAGCTATAGACCGCCACAACGTGAAAACCTAACGAGTCTACAAGGCCAGCTCCGCACTCTAAAGCGATCTCAATTTTTACCAGCACACCATAACAATTTACATCGTTAGAAACAACTGATCCCCTACGGCAGCAACATTACCCCTCAAACTAATCAAGTTTAAGTAATATTATTTATCAACTAAGAATAGCCATTATAGATTCCGCATCCCTTGAACGTAAACACAATCAATAGTTTCTCCATATATTAGTTTGGATTTATCCAAATTAACACATCATTAACATGCTACACGCCTATCCTTTCTTATGGGACTATCACAATTGGGTATTAGAGCTGTGGAGAACCTCTGCATAAGAAGAAACTTTATAGATCTAGATCTCTCCTATAATACAACAATGTCCTGGTAAACTACTGCAACACAATAACACTAGTAGAATCTCCTCAAAATGTCTAAATTAAAACTTTCCCTATCCCTACAAAACGGTGATATACCCATTGGAGCATGAGAGAGGAGCAGTATCTCACTAACATAGATTATCAGTTTATAGCAAGTTAACTATAAATGGTGATGGTCCTATACAAGAAACAACTGATGAAAAAGGTATTGAAACGAACGTACCTCCAAAGACTGTCTCAAGCACACTATTACAAAGACACAGAGAAAGAAATAGCTAAAAGCAGTTTGCTTTTAGCAATTCCTGATGAGTATCAACTGAGGTTTCATGGAATAAAGGATGCAAAGTCTCTGTAAGGCTCTATAAGAGTAATTGGTGCAAAGTTGAATCTAAGAAGATGCAGAAGACTTTTTAAAAGCAACAATTTTGAAAACTTATCTGTATTTGACACAGAAGGCTTAGAATAAAGCATATGATAGTTTCAAACTGATCATCCTTCCTAGAAAGTTCCTGGTTGTAGCTGTTCCTAATGAAGAAGCAAATCAAAATTTTTAAGACTCACTTCATCATGGAACAATGTTAATCCTTGATTATGAGGAACAAAGATGGTATAGATGATTTGGATATTGATGATCTATACAATAACCTAAAAGTGTTTGAAGCTGATATCAAAGGTTCCTCTAGATCATCTTTAAACTCTCAGAATGTGGCCTTTATCTCTGCAGAAGACACTAGCAGCAGTAATGAAGTTAATACTGCTAATAGTGTTTCTACTGCATCAGGCCATAATTCTCAGGGAAAAGCCTCTTCATCATCATATACTGATGATCTAATGTTCTCATTCTTTGCTAATTAGTCAAATAGTCTACAACTTAATGATGAAGACCTAGAGCAGATTGATCATAATGATTTGGAAGAAATGGACCTTAAATGGCAGGTGGCCATGCTCTCTATGAGGGTTAAGCGATTTTATAAGAAGACTGGAAGAAAGTTAATCTTCAATGGCAAAGAACTTGTAGGTTTTGATAAAACTAAGGTTGAATGCTTTAACTGTCATAGAAGGGGACATTTTGCAAGGGAATGTAGAGCACCAAGAAATCAAGGAAACATGAATGGAGATGCAGGGTATAAGAGCAGGGACAACACCAAAATGACTGTACCAGTGGAGACCTCTGATGCATTGGTTATTCAGGACAATGCTTTAATTGTCCAAGATGGGTTGGGATATGACTAGAGTTATATAGCTCAAGATGAACCAACTAAGTTTGCTCTCATGGCCTACACTTTAAACTCCTCAGGGTCTGACACAGAGGTACAATCTTGTTCTAAAAACTGTGTAAAAACATATGAAAAACATATGAAAAACTTCAAAAACAGTTTGATGAATAGCGACAAACTCTTAGTAAGGATAATCTAAACATTATAGCTTATCAGTTAGGCCTAGAATCTGTAGAGGCACGGTTAGTTGTTCATTAAAAAAATGAAGTTGTCTATGAAGAAAAGATTGCAGTCTTAGAATTTGAAGTAAAAGACAAAAGTAATGCTATCACTAGACTCAAAAATCAGTTAGATGAAACCTTAAGAGAAAAAGATGATTTAAAAGCTAAACTAGAACAATTTGAAACATCTTCTAAAAACTTAAAGAAACTGATTAATAGTCAAATAAGTTCTAAAGATAAAACTAGTCTAGGATATGGAGATTAATTGAATGAAAATGATTCAAGTGGCAGTGAATTATTTAATAGTGTGTTTGATAGTCGTTCAAGTGATGGAGATGACAATTAAACAAATGATATGTTCAAAAAGGATAATGGATATCATGTTGTCCCTCCTCCTTTAACAGGGAACTACATGCCTCCACTTGCTGACCTATCTTTTGTAGGATTGGATGATTCTGTTTATAGACCTACAATAAATAAGACTAGTGCTAGTGTGTCTCAAGTTGAAACAAGTATCACTCCACCTAGAAATACTAGTGTAGAAATGCCTAGAGTTGAATCTGTTAGGCCTAGTGGAGTTATCATTGAAGATTGGGTTAGTGATGATGATGATGATATTTTTCAATCTAATGATTTGCAAGCAACAGACAAACCTAGTTTTAAAAAGATTAAGTTTACTAATGCTAGGAATGAATCTGTTAAACCTAAATAAGCTGAAAAACCTAGGATAACCACTCAAAATCCTAAGGCAGATAAAAGAGATTGGAATGGGAAAATGACTCAAAAACAGGGGTTAGGATTTGGGTCTACAAAGAAAGCCTGTTTTGTTTGTGGTAGTTACAACCATCTAATAAAAGACTGTGATTTTCATGAAAAGAGAATGGCTAAAAAGTCTGTTTTAAAAAATATAGGAAAGAATATTAGTCAAAGGGAAATTAGACCAGTTTGAAATAATGTTCAGAGAATAAATCATCAAAATAAATTTGTTCCATCTGCAGTCTTAACAAGGTCTGGAAAAGTACAAGTTAGTACTACCAAGAAAAGCTCTCTAAGAGCAACAACATTAACTAGTACATTCAGACCAGTTAATACTGCTACCCATACAAATAAAGTGAATGTTTCAAAATTAATAACAAATGCTTTTCATAAGTCTCATTCACCTATTAGAAGGTCTTTTTATAAACCAACAGCACCAAATACCAGGATTTCAAATAAAAAAGTTAATACTATCAGAGTAAATGGTGTTAATACTGATGGGCAAACAACAGTTAGTGCTGTTAAGGGAAATGGGGTCACTGCTGTTAAGGCCTCAGCAGGTTGTGTTTAGAGACCTCAAATGACTAATTTAAACAATGTCTCCAAAGATAATAGTGGATCATGGGTCTCAAAAAGAGTAAATTATATTGATCCACAAGGCAGACTCAAGTCAGTAGTGGCTTGGGTCCCCAAGAGACACTGACTCTCTTACTTTTTGTGCAGGGAAATCTACAACAAGCTTTGAAGAACAAAGGAATATTTGACAGTGGATGTTCCAGGCACATGACAGGGAAAAAAAGACTTCCTTATTGACTATCAAGACATTGATGGAGGTTTTGTTGCCTTTGGTGGATGTGCTAGAGGTGGTAAGATAACATGAAAAGGAAAGATAAGAACAGATAAGTTAGACTTTGAAGATGTGTTTTTTGTTAAAGAACTAAAGTTTAATCTTTTCTCTGTCTCACAAATGTGTGACAAGAAAAACAGTGTTCTTTTCACTAAAACTGAATGTCCTGTTTTGTCTCCTAATTTTAAGCTACTTGATGCAAGCCAAGTACTGCTTAGAGTTCCCAGGCAAAGTAATATGTACAGCTTTGATTTAAAGAATGTTGTTCCTTCTAGAGATTTAACTTGTTTATTTGTAAAAGCTAAAATTGATGAGTCTAAATTATGGCATAGAAGGCTGGGTCATGTGAATTTTAAAACAATGAATACACTTGTGAAAGGAAACCTTGTAAGAGGTCTTCCTTCAAAGATTTTTGAAAATGACCATACTTGTGTTGCTTGTCAGAAGGGAAAGCAACACAAAGCCTCCTGTAAGGCCAAACTTGTGAGCTCTATCAGCCAACCCTTATAGATGTTGCATATGGACTTATTTGGTCCAACATCTGTTAGGAGTATCAACCATAAGACATATTGCCTTGTAGTGACTGATGACTTTAGCAGGTTTAGCTGGGTTTTCTTCTTAGCCTCTAAGGATGAGACTAGTGGATTCTTAAGAATATATATAACAAAATAGAAAACAATTTAGAACCATAAGGTTTTAAAGTAACCAGGGTGATAATGGACAGAATCAAAAACAAGAAATGAATGAATTATGTGGATTTAAAGGGATAAAAATGGTAATTTAGTGTGCCAGAAATCCACAACAAAATGGATTTTGCTGATAGAAAGAACAGACTCAGATTGAGGCAGTAGGACTATGCAAGCAGACTCCTCTACTTACTGTCTTTAGGCTGACAGCAGTTATTACGGCTTGTTAAGGTTCTAATAGGGTTTTAGTGACCAAGCCTCATAACAAGACACCCTATGAACTTATAATTGGCAAACCACCAAGCATAAGTTTCATGAGACCTTTTGGATGTCCTGTTACTATCCTAAATACCCTAGACCCTTTAGGCAAATTTGATGGGAAGGATGAAGAAGGGTTTTTAGTGGGGGTACTTTATAAATAGCAAGTCTTTCAGAGTATTTAATTCTCAAACCAGAAAAGTTGAAGAGAATCTGCATGTAAACTTTCTTGAAAATAAACCAAATGTTGTAGGACAAGGACCTAACTGGCTTTTTGATATTTATTCCTTAACAAATTCTATGAACTATCAATCAGTTACTGCAGGGAATCAAACTAACAAAAATGCAGGTCCACAAGAAGCTAATGGTGATACAGGGTTGAAGAAAAGTGTTGATGCTAGACAATCTGAAGAAAAGAATCTGTCTACTCAACAATATAACGTGTTCCCATTATGGTCTTCTATCTCTTCAAGCTACAAGAGCTCAGATGAAAAGTATAAAAATGATACAGCTGATGATGCTGCTGGTGAAACTCCTGTACAAAAACAAGCAAGTAAGAATGAACAAGCCTTGAAGAATGTTCTTGATAAGATGATGGATCAAGAAAAGGAGGCTACAGAGCAATCAGATGCTGTTAGAAAAGAGTTTGAAGCACACTGCAACATGAAGCTTCTTCAAGGGAAGGCTACTAAAGCCAACAACACTAACAATTTTAATACTGTTAGCACACCAGTTAATGCTGCTAGTGCACCAAGAACTTCTAATGATGCTGGACCATCATTCGTTCCTCTTGGTGGATCCTTTCCTCTTGATGTCAATAATTTTCCAGATGATCCTCTCATGCTTGATTTGGAGGATACTGCTGAAGTTCAAAATACTGGCATTTTTGGCAGTGCTTATGATGATAATGATGATTTGAACACTTACAATTCTCCTTTTGCTGATCAAGTTATGGGTGCAAAGGCTGATTTCAACAACATGGAACCTTCAACTATTATCAGTCCTATTCCCACAACTAAAATACACTTTATTCATCCTAAAGATCAAATCATTGGAGATTCAAAGTCAGTAGTACAAACAAGGGGTATGTCAAAGAAGAATTCTAGAGAACATGTTATGATTAGCTACATCCAAAAGCAGAAAAGGACAAATCATAAAGATTTCCATAACTACTTATTTGCATGTTTCCTCTCTTAGCAGGAACCCACAAAGATAGCTTAAGCCCTTGATGATGAAAGCTGGGTTAAAGCAATGCAAGAAGAGCTGCTTCAGTTCAAGATCCAGAAGGTTTGGACACTAGTTGACCTACCTTATGGCAAAAAGGCTATTGGTACAAAGTGGGTGTACAGAAATAAGAAAGATGAAAGGGGTATAGTAGTCAGAAACAAAGCCAGGCTGGTAGCACATAGATACAAACAAGAAGAAGGCATTGATTATGATGAGGTTTTTGCTCCTGTTGCCAGGATTGAAGCAATCAGGTTATTTTTTGCCTATGCATCATTTATGAATTTTCTTGTATACCAAATGGATGTCAAAAGTGCCTTTCTTTATGGTACTATTAAAGAGGAGGTATATGTTAGCCAACCTCCAAGTTTTATGGATCCAGAATTTCCAAAAAAAGTTTATAAGGTGGAGAAAGCCTTATATGGTCTACATCAAGCTCCTGGAGCTTGGTATAAGCCTCTTTCTACCTATCTGCTGGACAATGGATTCTACAGAGGTTAAATTGACAAGACTTTGTTCATAAAGAAAGTCAAGGGTGACATTCTACTGGTACAAGTATATGTAGATGACATCATCTTTACTAAAAAGTCTTTGTGTACAGATTTCGAGCCAATAATGCACAAAAGGTTCCAGATAAGTTCAATGGGAGAGCTCACTTTCTTCTTAGGTTTACAAGTCAAGCAAAAAGAGAATGGGATCTTCATTAGTCAAGACAAGTATGTTGGTGAAATCTTATAGAAATTTGGTTTTTCTAGTATAAGAACAGCCAATACTCCTATGGAAACCAACAAGGCTTTAACAAAAGATGAAGATGGTGAGGATGTTGATGTCCATTTATATAGGTCAATGATTGGGTCATTGATGTACCTTACATTCTCTAGATCAGATATTATGTTCTCAATTTGTGCATGCTCAAGATTTCAAGTTCAACAAAAAGTTTCCCACTTGAATGCAGTAAAAAGGATCTTTAGATACCTAAAAGGTCGACCCAAATTGGGCCTTTGGTATCCTAAGGACTCTCCTTTTATATTGGAAGCCTTTTTAGACAGTAACTATGCAGGTGCCAGTTTGGACAGGAAATCCACAATAGGAGGTTGTCAATTTCTTGGTTCAAGGTTAATCTCTTGGCAATGTAAAAAGCAGACTGTGGTGGATAATTCAACTACTGAAGCATAATATATTGCTGCTTCTCACTGTTGTGGTCAAGTGCTTTAGATCCAAAATCAGATGTTGGATTATGGATACAATTTTATGCAGACAAAGATTCATGTTGAGAATCAGAGTGTTATTTGCGTTGTCAAGAATCCTGCCTACCATTCTAAAACAAAGTATATAGAAATTCTGCATCATTTCATTAGATACTCCTATGAAAAGAGATTGATAGAAATGGTTAAGATACAAACTGATAATAATGTAGTTGATTTGCTCACTAAATCTTTTGATGTGAGTAGATTTAATTTTCTAATGGCAAGCATTTGTATGCTTAATCTGTAGCTGCATGATCTCAGGGGAGGTTAATGGTGTATAAGTGCAGCGGATTATACACAAGTGCTATTTGGATTGAAGTTGGAAGGTAAACATAATGATCAGTTACTTAATACTACTAGGCTTAGCTTTCTCTATTTGAAGAAACTTTGTACTGCTAGTACAAAAAGTTTATACTGCTAGGTTTGGTCAGTATTACTTTGTGTCATGGGTGGCTTGATGCTTGACATGGATTAGAGATGCTTTTTAGAAGAATTTGAAGCTTAATTTGATATCTCAAGGATTAGTACTGCTAGGTATAATTAGTATTGCTAGTTATATTTAATACTGCTAGTTTTAAAACTGTTCGTCAAAACTTAATACAGTCAAGGAGAATATGGTACGTATTGTGCTTTGGACTAACATTTTCAGGTTAAGCAAAGCAGTATGGTTAGATTTGGAGAGATCATAAACAACCGGAAGTCTTGAGTGGAATGGGTTACAACTGGTATGTTGTTTTGGTTAACAGTTCTTAACTTTTATTCATAGGCTATGCATAGATATGGATCCTTATGAATTCTCACATGTCTATCTAGTTATTTATAGTGTGCTTGTGATGAATAGAGGCATGTTATTGCATAGTTATTGGAGAACAAGTTAATACTGTTAGGCTAATATTAGTACTGCTTGTTACCGTTAATACTGTTGGTGCATAACCAAGCACCTGAGGGTGAAGGTTCAGCAACACCCCTTGAACCTTAACCCACACCCTCTACTTCACAACCAAATGTTTTTCATGAACCTCAAACTGAAGCTCACACTAAGCAAATACTCCCATCTTCAACTACATATCAAAGAAAAAGAAAGACTCAAAAACATAGGAGAACCAAAAAGGACACTAAGTTACCTCAGACTAGTGTACCTCAAAGACCTTGAAGCAGATGAGGTTGTCCATAAGGAGGGGGTGACAGTGTGGAACAGGCTATCACTACTATTGCTAGCTTAGATGCACTACAGGACAGTGATAACATAATTAGGACCCAGACCACGGCAATACCTCATGTTGACATTCCTCAGGGAATGGATACAGGTGGCAGTCCCAAGCGCCAAGACACCAATAGGGCTACTCTTGCTCAGACTAGGTCTGAAAGAGTGCTTGCACAGCCCATTGAACCACCTCTCTCAAAAGGCCACACATCTAGAAGTGGGGATGGCAGGATGGAACATCAATTTGAATTGACGGCTAATGTACCAATCACACCCCATGATTCACCTCACCTAGGAGGTCACATACCTGGACGTGATGAGGGTAGACTGAAACTACAGGAATTAATGACTATGTGTACAAAATTGTTAAAACATGTGCTTAACTTAGAGAAAGAGAAGGATGATCAAGATGTAGAGATCCTCAAACTAAAGAAATAAGTCAAGAGATTAGAAAGATAAAGGAAGTCAAGCACCTCACAACCAAGAAGGAGGAAATACAGACAGTTTAAGTCTTCAGATGATGATTTAAATGAAGAGGATGCATCCAAATAAGGGAGGAGCAGTGACAAGACAAAACCAATGTTATACAGTTGCTGAAATGGAAATTGCATGCAAATTGTAGAGTTCACACTCTGTTTATGGATGGTATACCTATGGAGATTAATATGCTAGTAGAGAAAAAGTATCCACTAATCAAGGAATTATTTGAGAAGATGCTGATCTTGGAGTTAAAAGCTGAAGAAGAAAGTACTATGGAATTTGAGCTTATCAAATCAATGCTTGAAGAGTAGTAAAATGTTTGCATACATCCTCCTAATGACCAAGATGCTTACACTGAAGAAACTTGATGATTGACAAGTAAATATCAAGTTTAGAGGAGGATTGTTAGGAATTTTGAGTTACTACTGCCAGTTCTACTTTACTACTGTTGGTTCAATATTGATACTGCTGCTAAAGACTGAAGAAATAGACTAAGTAGTTAGTACTGCTAGTTATATTAGTTAGTACTGCTAAAGTGATATGCATGAGATATATTAGGAATAGATATGCATTATCATTATACGCGTTTTGTAAGCCCATTAGGGTTTCCTTGGTGTATAAAAGAAACCCTACGGTATAGTTAAAAAAAGCACCTCAATTACAAATCTCATAGTTAGTTATTCTATAACCTAAGTAGAATATTATCAATCAATATATTCAAGTTTAGTATTCATTGTTCTTCTTAGTATGGCAAGTTAGATTCCGCATAACTTGTAGTATTCACAATCATAGTTTCTCATATAGTTAGTTCAGATTTATCCAAGTTAACTAAGCTTTAACAAGCTAAGAAGATCTGTTAATTGGGACTTCACAACGATGATATGAAATCAAGCATGTAATGTTTATAATAAATGAAAATATGCATGATTAGATGCTTACAAAGATTGGGGGTGATTTGGAGATCAAAGAGTGCACAAACTACCTAACTACTCCTTATAAAACCCTAGTTTCAATAACCAAACCTTAACTTCTTGCAAAATACTTAACCTAAAAGCTTGAATCCCTTGCCTAAGATTATGTGGCTGCCGTTTTTAGCTAGAGATAAGGAGAGAAAATGTGTGTGTTTAAGCGTGAGAAGAGAATGGATAGGTAGCTTTCTTTTATAGCAAAATAAGACGGCAAGGCTTAAATCCTCTTTAGCACCAAATAGTAACTAGTCACCATATAAGAAAGGTTAAGTGTGCATTAAGGAGGGGGATGGTATCTAGGCCGGCCTAGGGAGAAAAAAAAGAGGGTGGAACACCAAGTGAAGTGACATAGCATGGGTTGCTTGCACTGGTTTCTAGGTAAGCATGGCTATGTGTGGTTAGGTTTACAAAGCAAAAGAGGGAGGTGAGACTTTCCCCTTTAGGAGGCCGGACACATAATGGTGAGGGGGAAATAGTTTTTTAAAATTTGAAAGTATATGTACGTGTGTGTGTACTATATATATAATATAGTAAATATATATATATAAATATGAAATATAATAAAATATATATATATATAAATATATAATATATATATTTAATATAACTAGAACGAGTCCACCCGCATAGCTGGCGAAATTCTTTAGCGGTAAATAATGGTAAATATGATGAAAAAAAAGTTTATAACGAAAAATAATAAATTTTTGATGTTTGGAATTAAACATAATGTTTTAAAACCACGTTTCGACCCAACAGGTCCAACTTGTCGTTATAAGCCACTAAGAATTTCTATATTACCAATCAGTTACCAATCACCATTTAATTCATTAAATTCGAGACAAGATCTTTTTGTTAAGTCATCAATATTTAACAAATCACATTTAATGATCAAGATTAATTAAGTTTCCAAGGCTTGTACATTTAGTTTCCAAGGGCTTGTACAATTTTAAGTTTTTTGTCACACATTTAATGTCAAGATTCTTAGTTTTCAAGACTTGTACATTTAGTTTCCAAGGCTTGTATATTTTCAACCTTTCAAAACGTTACTCTTTATCAAAGAAAGGTGAACAATTAATGCTTTAATAATTTAGTGTGTGTGTGTGTATATATATCATAATATATATATATATATATATATATATATATAAAGGTGGTGAAATGTAGTGCATGCATGCATAAAATGCAATATGATGCAAGTTTGATAAATTTACATAAAAGTTGTAAAACCGTATGCAAATGATTTGTAAATCATGCTCATAAGGATGATAATATACAAGTTACATGTAGTTTAAACTTAGTCTAGAGTCGGGATACGTTCCATGTTATTTCACAATACGCGGGATAACCTAATGGTTATTTGTTATTTCAAGAATTTACATGTTCAAAGTAAAATGTTTCAAGTTAATAGTTAAATATTAACTTGGAAAATTGTCAGTTGTCACAAGTTGGTTGCTATTTGATGAATCGATGCCAGTCGTGAGAGGATGCACTTCAGATGTTGGTTACTATTTGATGGATCGAGCTTTCCACACATGTAGGGAGAAAGATATGTGTTTTTGCTACTTCAGATGTTCCAAACCTGAGAAGTTGGCTCAAGATAAACTGAAAGCCAAAGAGCTCTCTAATCTTATTGGTTGCCTTATTCTTATTGGCGCGGCTATTGCAGGGATTAAACATTCAAGAATACCTGGTCTTGAAATTGAATGCGGACAAGGTTTGGTTGGTTCCATGTTGTTTGATACCTCAGGTGTTGGAATGACCGGTGCGGGAAACTGTAGATTTCAAGGTTGATTGTCGTTGTTCTTGATACCATTATTGTTAGATGTATTTTTTTGTTGTGCTTATTGTTGACAGCTTGGTTGGTTATTATAGGTTAACCTCCTTTGTATCGTTTGCGACGCGACAAAAGGCCATCTTGAAAAACTTAGACACTAGACCTGGAATTTGAAACTAGTATTTCTAGGCGGGTTTCCAGCCAATGTGTTAATACAAATAAATTATAAAAACGTTTATTTATATTTTACGATCTATCCATGTTTTGTCGATGACAAACATAAAATCATCAAAAGTAGAGAATAAAGTTTATTCGTTTTAAACCAATAGTTTTCTAACCCGACTATCATCATTCTCACTATTTGCATCATCTATTACCTAGAAATATTTCTTACCAAAACATACATAATATATTTTGTACAAACCATTTTAATCGCTTTGGTTAAAACAAATATATTCATTTTTAATGATGTAAAAACTTAGGATTATCTACGTAAACCTAATAAAGTTTTCCTTAAACATATACTACTTTTCTATCAAATGGAAAAATCTTTTTTTTGAGATAAATACATCATTGATGACATTACAAAATCTTAAACGTGGATTTGATGTCAGACATGCCGGTTCCATAACTTTGCACTAGACGGTTCTCAAAACCGATGGAACCGTGCTACAGCACAGCCGGTTCCATAGGCTCATACCGACCAGTTTCATCCTGAAGATGGAACTGGTGGGTCCGTGCTACAGTAGAATTTAAGCCTATAAATACCTATCTAATTCTCTTATTTCTTTGCACCTTTCCATCATACTTCTCAATCTTATTCCTCTAATCTCTAATCTTTGATCTTTGATCATGCTTTCTATCATATTAGATTTTTAGTGTTTTTCTTAATAGGAGAAGAATCACCGATTTATGCATACAAGATCAAGCTTTGAAGTTCGCTTTTTTGAAAGTCTCTTCCATCTCATAAAGATCCTTCTATTGATCTTGAGCCTTCTCTTCTCTCATATTACTCATTCAAATGTATCATTATAAAAGTGTCAAAATATATATCAGAAAAACCAGTCATTAGGGAACTAGGATTTCAAGTGTATATTGTAAGGTAGGATCCATGCTTGTTGGAACCATGCCTTTAGAAGTGTTGTGTTGTGGGTTTTGTCCTTTCATGATTAGGACATAATATTTAACTTTGTACCGGATAAAGGGTAAGCGAGAAGGATTGGTTCTTCCATAATAGGACTCGGTGTTTAGCTTAGCACCAGATAAAGGATAAGCAACGTTGTGAGGCTTCTCCGCCAATTAAAGGAGTTTGATGTGTAGTGATTTCAAACTCTCGAGTAGGTGACTCGAGGAGTGGAGTAGGGCACGAAAGGAGTCCTTGTAGCTGAACCACTATAAATACTTGTGCCATATCCTTTACATTCATATTTTACTTATGTTGTTAAATTATATATACAATACTAATAGATCTAATAACCATCAAAACAATCTAACAAGAAATTTTTAAATTAAAATTTTAATCGGTAAAACTATTCAACCCCCCTTCTAGTTTTCCACAATTGGTATCAAGAGCAGGTTACCAAAGAATAATAAAATATATTGTATTTTAAATCTTTAAAAGTCGATCAAATGAATATCGAAAACTAAAATGAATTTTCTCTTCGATCTATTTGTATTATGTTCCTTAAGGATAGCTTGGAGGATCATCAAAATGACATAGAATCTTGATGTCATTTTCGAGATCTCGTTACCTCAAAAATACCACATCATTAAAAAGGTACACTCCAATCTATTATTTATATGATTCATGTTATAAGTGTTTGTAAAAATGTATTGCCAAAATCTTAAATTGCTGGTTGGGCCTGAATTCTAATTTGGGCCTGTTAGGCCGGTTCCTCCGGTCCCATTCTAGCATTAGTCGAGGGAACCAGACTAATAGTAATGGGTGTTTAACATTTCTTTTTTTTTGGGCCAAATTTTTTTTAATTAGTCCATGTGTAAAATTACTAACCCGTGTCAAAATTAATTCTTCAAAAATATTTTACAAACAAAATGAACATATCCCCTTTTCGGATCTATCAATTTTTTTTGCTTTGGGATTGAAACATACGTTGCAACAAGTAAATCAACTATTGCTCGACTATCTATCTATAAGGGTTCGATTTATTGAAAATGGGTCTTATGCATTGCAAGGTACACATTCTCTTTTCTTCTCTTATACTTGTTAAATATACGCTATGCGCTTATAGATTAGTAAAATGTGTTATGTATCGCATTACTTGCTTTGCTTTTAATACCCTGATTAATTGTTTATTTATGAGTATTATTTTCGTGTATTTGGTATTAGCACCCTTACTCTGCTTCTTTTATAAAATCTTTCCGTCTAAACGATATTCTTCTGGGTCGTGTTGTCTAAACGTAACTCTTTGGGTATTAAGCCTATTTATTTAAAATTCAAACCTTTTTCACGTACTCCCATAAAAACCAACGAGTTCCCCCCATATATATTAAACTTCTCTCGTCCACTATCACTCTCATCCATTTCAAAAATCGAACCATCTCATTTTTCCCTCTCACTCAAAACTACCGATCATCATCATCTATTGAAATCCTCACAGAATTCTTAAGCCCCATCATGATCGTCATCATTATCTCGCTCCTAATGCTTCTTTATCCGATGATTAAGTTCTCGCACGAAGACTTGTTCTTTGTTTTAGCTTTCTATAATACCATTGTATTTCCTATCCTTTGTATCACATTAAAGATTGAAATGAAATATATGTAATGCTCTAGTCTGTATTTCGTACTTGTCATTCCCTTTCTTTTTTGTCACTCGGTGTCTCACCCAAAAACAAAATAAATAAATAATATACATTACTAACAAAATGTCAAAACAAAATTTTTTATGTTATAAATCTCAAATTAATATACTCATAATAATAAAACAAAATTTTTTATTTATTTATTTTTCTTTTTCGTCCCTAGCCGGTTCCATCAGCTATAAAGGCCGGTTCTATTTTTGAGAAGGAACTGGCAGATGCGGCCATCTGATAGGACAAAAATGCCAGTCTTCATTTTTATCACTTCACTGTTTCAAAATACTCTTCCCAAAAACCTCCATTGACGAATCTCTTGCTCCTCGACCAATTTCTTGGCAAAATCATTTCTTAAAACATGCAATCCACTTCATTGTAAGTGTTATTCCCAATCAACCTCTTTAATTTTAACCTAGATTAAGGTTTATTTCATTTTTAGGGCTCATAAATTGTAAAAACCAATTCATTGACGAATTTAACGTAAATGTATATCTAAGATAAAATTAGTTAGGAAATGTATCTTGTTCTTCGTTAGAAAAATGATTCATGCATATAAACTCGATGGTGAAAGATTGCCGAAAAGCCAAAGGGTTAATAATCAATACGGGTTGACATTGTTAATAACCATAAAAATATGACATAATTGATTTACTAAAGAGGGTATAATATCACGTTTTCCTATTTTGAGCAAATAAGTTTTGCCATTTTGAGTTCATATGACTTCAATAAAAACACTAAAAATGGACATATAAATCGGAATTCTCTCATTTGATTTTTATTATTGGATTTATTTCTTCTAGGATCAAAATGCCAAAGTCCATCCACGTCGATCACCAAGACACCGCATACTACATTCTAAAGTACCATAAAACTGAGGGGCTAAGCGATGATGAAAAAGCCATCTACAAAAACCTTGAGCGGAGTTACTTTTATGAGGGTCGTGTCGTGCACCCCTCCTACCTTGAAGACCAACCTAACCTTCGCAGGAATCAAATTTGACTGTGTTCTTGATATTAACAAACAAATTTGTCCCATGTTCGTTCTCCAATTCTACAAAAGTGTCCGTCTCATTCGAAATTTGAATGAGACTCTTTCCATCACCTTTATCATCAACAACGTTGAAATTTGCCTTCGAATCGAGGAGTTTTCTCGAATCCTTCGTGTACCTTGTGAAGGTGTGTGCATGTTTATAACCGATTGGGCCATCTTTTCCGTACCAAATAACATTGATTCAAATCCCGACATCTATCCACCTCCCGTTGAGGATCCTTCAATTATCTGTGATACTCTCTTCTATGAAAGGCCCCCTGGTAAAACCCGCAAGGTAAAAGTCCAAGCTATTGTTCTTGATCCTTTCCAAATGGTTCTTTCCGAATTAAAGCTCGACTTCAAGAAATAGGAAACCATTCTCAATGAAAATATCATAAGCCTTTCGGGAAATAAGGATCATCCAAATGCTTGTCTCTCTTACATGCTCTATTGTCTCACCATTAAAAAACAATTCAACCTTTCATACTACATCGCTAAAAGGATTGAAAGTGTGACCAAGAGAGATGTTATGGCACTTCCCTATGGAATGCTTCTCACTTGCCTCTATGAGCACGTCCGTACCACTCATCCTTATGCCATCTCGGACCTTCATCACCATGAGGATCACGTCATGATTCCTCTAACCGAGGGATGAGCTCTTAGAATCAAACCTGATGGAAAAAGGCCTCACCCACAAACTCCTTTGAAATCATCTGGATCACCCTCTTACGCTCAAAATTAAGAAAATGATCAGGTAAATAACTACACCCTCAATCTCATCATCTACATTGATAAACTTCCACCCATCGAAGGAGGTGAATCACTAGAATTCAAGCAAACCAAAGGAATGTTCAAGTGCTTTGGTCATTTCCTCTCCAACCTCGGGAAGAAGAAGTAAGGGTGTGCTACAAGGTGTGAGTGTGTGTTAAGTGTGTGTTTGGTTTAAACAATTTGGAACATGTAATCGTGTGTATCGACTCTCTTGTCGCACTTCGTGTGTTTGAATATTTGAATGTTGTGTCGTGAACTAAAATGTTTAATCTTTATGAATGATCCTATGTGATTTGTGGCTTCTGATTGTTCCTCCTTCTAAAATTAAGGAGTGTTTAGCATAGTAATTGTGTGTAGGATTTAAGCATTCTATTTTACCTATAAGGCTTTAGGATAATCTAGTATATGCATTTGATCAATAATAAAAGAGAAAAACAGGATTAGAAATGCATATGATGAACCCTATGTAAAGCTCATTCGATGATTAACTAGTTATCACCCCATAGGAAGGCAGCTTGATGATCGATTCCATGTTATGGAAGAACCAAGCAAAACTCTCATTAGAAAAGTTAAGCAACTTAGGCGAGATAAGATCCTGATTTCAAACATTAGAGGGAACTCAAGGCAAGGACTCAACCGTAAATTCATACTTCAGACAACTAGGAAAGACCGACAATCTAAAAACGCTAGGAAAATTAACAACGCCAGGAAAATTGACAACGCCTCCCCGACGAAACATTTGTTACCCTTGGAAAATACCCAAGTTAACGATCAGACTAAAACTATGCTAGGAAACCAGTAGGAATCGGATATCGTGCCTAGTGCCCTTTACCTTTCATCCTACATCATATCACTCGATGAATCGTCAACAATAATCACCAACCCACAGACTGTTTAGATTAAAGGCAAATTAGCACCTAGGTTTGTTGGACCCTTCAAGATCACTGAGAGGATCAGCCTAGTAGCCTATCAATTAAGACTACCTCAAGAACTAAGCATTGTTTACAACACGTTTCACGTGTCGAACTTCAAGAAATGTTTGGCTGGCCCAACCCTACAAGTACCTTTAGAGGAAATCCAAGTTGATGCTAAGTTAAGCTTTGTGGAAAAGCCTGTAGAAATCTTAGGGCGTGAAATCAAGAAACTTAAGCGAAGTAGAATTCCTATCGTCAAGGTGTGATGGAATTCGAAACAAGGTCCTGAAATTTACTTAGGAACGTAAGAATCAAATGAGACTCAAGTACCCCACATCTTATTAGCACTAGCACTAGTTGAATTTCGGGACGAAATTCTCTTAAGGGGGTAAGGCTGTGATAACCTGTAATTATCCCTAAGTTATAGTATCCCAAAATACTATAACTACACACTATCATATTTCTATCTCAATGAATTTCTATAAAACAGTGCAGGTTTTGACTTCTAATTAACTTTTACGGTGCATAAACAGTTATGGTGTAACCGGCTATCAGTCAACAATTTCCTTCTATAATGAGTCTTTTAATTTAAACTATCACTTCCTAAACACTCACGTTTGCATTGGTCACTTATGTAACCTTTGCCGATTTTCCAATCTCATAATGTTCTATTTAGTCCTTGGACTTTTAATTTTTTAACTGTTTCAGTCAGACCAGTTACCGTGTTAACGGTAGTCAGTTTATGATTTATTTAATCAATAATTCATTTATTTCTTGAATTATATTATTTTGGATGATTATATCTATACTTGATAATTTCTGGGAGATTTATCCTGCAAATGGCTTAAAATGTCAAACAACGCGTCCGACACATACATAAATGGTCTATGCTTAATCTAAATCAATTTAACTATAAAACTTATAGTGTGAATATTCTAAGTTCATGTAAATATATTTTTACATTCATTAAAAATATAAGAAAACTTTGGGTCACGTTTTAAATCACAAACTATGGACTTTGGTTAACCCGACAAGTGTCGAAAGGCACCTAGGATCCCCCTAGGATGCCTCATCCATTCAAACCCCACAAGGGGAACCATAAGACACCATTTTAGCAATTGTGTCCCCCTTGTACAATCCATACCATCCTTTTCTTTCATTTCAAAACACATAGTAGCAAAACAAAGAAAACACAAAAATTTCTTCCTCCTTTCTACCCCTTGCTCATGTCCCAACACCAACACACATAAAACAATACATTTTTCCACTTTTAATTCAAAAACATAAAGGTCTAAGCGTTTCCGGGTTGATTCAAATAGGCGTGGGTTCATAAAAACAACATTTGGGTTGTTGGTTTCTTGTTGATCTCGTCTTTAAAACCCTCTTTTGTAAGTCATCATCTTTTAAATATTTTTATACTTTAGTAGTCTAATGATGCATAGATGTTAGTTGTATGGTGCGTTTTCTAAAAATCAAAAGCGGAAATCTACGAAACACTAAATAAGGGTGTGTTTGGGTCGAACAAGAAAGAAAAGGGAAAAACTAAGATTTGTCATTTTAATATAGTGGTTGTGTTAGTAAAATAACATTATTTACATAATAAATTTTATAGCTTATTTGGATTATTAATAAGCTTCGTATAGCTTATTTTGTCTTATGTTGCGTCGAACACTAAAAGAAACAAAAAGAAAATGGTTTAGGTCATTTACCTCTTTTGTCATATTTTTATAGCTTATTTTCGTAGCTTATTTAGAGAACTAAAAGTATTTCGCCACTTAACGACTTATGAATAAACTTATATAGCTTATTTTGGGCTTATACCATATTCGGCCCAACAAGGACAAATAAGCTGCGGCTTATTTATAGCTTGTGTGGCCTTGACTTATTTTGTGGCTTTTGGTTTAACTTATTTTCGATACTAGAAGTGCTTATTTCTTATTTTATAACTTATTGGACGTATTTTGGGCTTAATATATCATTTGGAAGTGTTTGTTTTGGATTATACACACCACGACCCAACTAAGGCCCAAGAAGCTTTGACTTATTTTTGGGATCCTTCGTTTGGCTTATTTTTTTCGACTTATTGATAGTGGTTATCCTAGTCGAAAAATATCGGTTAAAGAGTTTAAATAGATAGTTGTGGTCATTGGACCGGATAGTCCATAGTGAGTCCGTTAAGCTCGCGGCTTATGGCTTATTTGGTTACACGGCTTATTTCGTTGACTTACTACTTTGCTTATTAGACTTTGTTATTTTTGATTTATTGATATTATTGAATTTTACGTTATTGGGCTAACTAGTAAACTTATTATTGGGCCTATTATAGACTAAATAATAAAACGAAAGATTTTAAACTAATATTGGCCCAATAAGTGAAAAACTAGTGAACTTAAGCGTTTAAAACGGATTTTGATCGGGATATACTTATATAAGTTCAAAATAGTTAAAATAGTCGTTTAGAAATGTGTTTGGTAAAATTTGGTCGAAAACATGAATTTTGGCATTTTGTCGAAAATTGATTTATTTGGGGAAAGTGTTTGAAAATGAGGTTTAAAACCTTAGAAAGCATTTTATAAACGAACAAGTCATGCTAAAATTTCATAAAAATATTATACTTAGAAATATTTTACTAAACGTGGGCTTTTTCAAAAATCCGCCAAAAGACGAAATAATTAAATATTATTAATTTAATAAATCGACTAAAAGACGAAAAATATATCTTATAATTCTATAATTTATAAAACTTCTATTAATTATTTAGCGTAACTAAAACGTATCATTTTTCATAACTAATACAATTAAACTAGGAACTTGAGTCTACTGGATGGATTACCGGAACATATTTATTAATATTTATTATCTAAGTCTTGTCATTTTACTTGTCTATTTTCTTAAATAGTATATACTATCAAACATACATACTTTGATATATCTCCTTCGAGTCTAAATCACCAACCACTACACAACCAATACTACTAAAAGCAGTAATACGAAAACGATTTTCAAAACTCCTATGCATCAATTTTTAAATACACATTTGAAACATAATTTTAAGTTAAACAAATTGCTAGGCCATGTCTGGAAGCCGTTGTACGCCGTTGTTTGACTACCATACTCTCAGCTACTCCCTCCGTCCTAATTTATTAGTCCACTTTTGACTTTTAAAAGTCTTTCTTTCAAAAATTTGACCTTGATTATATTTTTTTGGGTTATATAATATTTGATGCAAAATATATGAATAAATTGTGTTTTAAATGTATTTTCATTGGTATGAGTTTCATCAAGTATTATATAACACAAACAAAAATATTTATGGTCAAAGTTGGAAAATAAAGACTTCAAAAAGTCAAAAGTGGACTAATAAATTAGGACGGAGGGAGTACTATTTATCTTTGTTAAGGTGAGTTCCCGTAGCCCCACTTTTAATCTCTTTTTCGTTGGGGGAAAATGATACTCAAAATCTATTTCAACTACTTTTACTACTGTGCAAAATCTCTTATTTATTTTGGACAATGCTATTTGCCTTTGATTGCGTGTATGAATGCTATGAGAATGCTATGAAATTTATTTATGCGAAGTTCCATTTGGACTTCCTCTCAACACTACTAAGCCGACTGTGTAGCTCCAGTTGGTAGGTGATAGGTTTGGAAATCTAAAAGCGCATGGACCACTATTGATATGTTGATTGGGTTTGGGATATCCTGGTATGATGTGTTGTTATGTTGGAATTCTACTTACTATTGTATGCATTCTGCTTTCATATTGCACAATTGTCCACTACTTAAATTCTAGCACATCAACTGGGTTTAGTTCTAAACCTACGAGCTCACCAACTTTATGTTGACCCTTTCGAGTATCATTTTCAGGTGTGATCAACATTGTTATCAGATTGGTATATGAAAATCAAAGACCTCTACTACCACCAGGACGTTTTCTAAAGACAAGGGTTTTCAACTAATTAAGGTTGTATTTCCTAAATGTTTGTAATTTAAATTTCTTGTAACAAAGCTTGGTATATCTTTTATATTATGTGATGTAAATCATTATGTCGCATCTAGTGTTTCCGCTCTTAGTAGGGTGTGACAAAAGGAGTCCTTGTAGCCGAATTACTATAAATACTTGTGTCATATCCTTTACATTCATATTTTACTTATGTTGTTAAATTATATGTGTGTACAATACTAATAGATCTAATAACCATCAAAACAATCTAACAAGAAATTTTTATAAGTGCAGTCTCTTACGCCCCTCAAGCTCGGGGTTAGTAGTCTTTTTCTATTTAACCGTTGTTAGTATTTCCTCTTTTGTCGTTCAACATTTTTTTCTGAATGTGTTTGCTATGCAGGTTCATGCCAAACACCAACTGCATCATCGGTAGTTGCCAAAAGTGTGCAACCATGAAGTTTCGTTACCTCTTCGCCACTCCATGGTGTGCCAATTACCAGTGATGATGCTTGCGTGTTAAAATTCAAGGTTTGGAATATTTGGCATGTATTTCATCTTTTTCCTTATAACACCAGCCAGTTTAGGGATTCAAATCACCCTCAAAGATTAATAGTTGGTAAAGAAAACTCTAAATCTGATCAACGTTTAAAGTTTATGGAGGAGGAGCATTTTGACCTTGAATAATATATGCATGTTCTTACTGAATGTTATAACTTCGGGTTTTAACTTTGTTTTTCTATTTTCTTTATCAGGTTAATGTTTTTTGATTTTTTTTAAGTTGGCGTTCAAGTTAGTTATGTATTCAGCTTCTACTTATAAATAAGCACTTATAAGCTACTTAAACTGAGCATTGTAGAACATTGAGTTTGGATCTGCTTATTTCATAGTTGTGTTAAATTTATTTCTGATAAGTGGGTAACTTTTGACTTATTACAATAGTTACCTGCTAATGAACGAGCAAATTTTGTTGTGGCCACTGCTAAAAACCTTTTAACTTCCGATGATGCTGAAACAATTGAACATGAGTTGTATTACAAGAAACCAAGAGGTCGAACCAACTATAGAACCCCATGAGGAAGCTTTTATCACCTTGATGACGACTGAATTTGTTACAGTGGTCGAATTCCGACCAACCTCAACAACTAGGCACTACATATGTACCTGAGGTATGCTCTCTTCTGCATAACGGGTCTATAAAATGAATACTTTTAATTGAGTCCATGAACAGGAAGTAGGCGGAACAAGAAGGATATGTGAAAGATGATGCTATGTATGCTGCCAACAACTTCCAACAATAAAGAAAAGATTAAGTAACTCAAATGTACATAATTATGGCATTTGGTTGTTTCTTAGTGTTCGTATTTTATGGATGGGTAAAGGTAGTAAGATATAAGTTCTTTGCCCAGCTTGACCAGGCCCGGCTTGGTTTAGAGATCATAGAGTTTATCAACATCCTGTATTTTATGCATGATTATTGCGTTCACTATTAATACTTGATACCAGTAAACATTTTTAAACTGGAAGTGATTTTATGGACTTATTATTTGTGTTAGTTTAAAGAAATAGCAATGTTGCGTCGGCTTCATAACATCGCGACACCCCGACGCAAAGCACAAATATAAAAACCTCGTTCATAAACATATAAAACTTGCATAACTACCATTGTACCCGTGCATTCAAAATTTTCACCAATGATATGTATGCAATTATTAACCTTCGTAACACCTATGAAATTAAATTGGCGAAAACATTTTAAATATATTAGTAGCCGGTAATAATTACAAGAAGACAGGCTGATTTTTCAATGCACATAAATTAAATACATCCGCAACACTCTCGCACTCGGATCGCACTACCCTCGCAGTACGGGTTAATTAAAATAAAAAATTACTCTGTCATCCTTAGAATCATATTTAACATCCTAAACCATTCACATCTTTCCTAAAGCATCATTAAAGAAGCGCTGACTAAAGGAGGTCTTATTTCACTTGTGAACAACGAGCTCATGGTTGTAAACTGGAGCGCAAAAAAAAGTTCGTTTGTGTAGCTGCAACTCCCAACGTAAGTGGGTGAACACAAGCATCAATGCAGAACCCATGTAGAAAATGATGGACATAATTCATGTTGAAGATATTGACGTGGTGAGATATGATTCATTGTAATGATATGATCCTTGTGGGTCATTTGAACTATGTTGTTAACCTTTGATAAAAGCATCCGACATTTTTTCATTGTTGAAGATATTGACGTGATGAGATATGATTCATTGTAATGATATGATGAGAGCGCAAGATCAAGTTGTATAAATTATTCGAAAAAAATGAGTACATATTTACAGGCAATTCACAATGTGTACTTTTAAAGCCTAACTTATAATTTAATGTTTTAATTGAAAAGATAAGTCTAGCCTTGTCATATGTTGCAGGCCCACGCCGTCCTGTTGAACCATTTGTAATATATTCACAGTGGGTCGCAGTGTAGAAACCGTATGGTGTGAACGATATCCCGTTTGTTTGTCACGTGACCTTCACTTCGCAACTTGATCGCGGCATCTTCGATTTCGATCTGGCTGAAATCCGATGTGCATGAAAAACAAACGAGAAGGGTGTCATCATGATCGTAATGAGACGACAGTAAAGACGGTGTATTTTCCGTGAAGAATAGAGGTGTGTGCGATGAGATATGACCGATTATGTGACTTTGGGGGTGTGGTAGGCTATGAAATAAAAGAAAATGATTGAGAGGCCTAAATGCGTGACTAACTTTTTTCCTAATTGAATGTGAAAATTGTTTATTGGTTTGTGAAAAAGTGAGTTCATCTACTGTCACTATAAGATGATGACACATATGATTAGACATACATTTAGTCATACCAATGAATGATTTTTAATTAATAATAAATAAGTGAAAAATAAATGTGCAGTGGGTGTAGAGGGCAAACTCGACAAAACATGATTCAATATCTTAGTTTTAATAATGTGCCATAAACTTGAGCCAAATTGAAAATAGGGAAAAGATTAGGAGACCTAAAACGCATTACAATTTTTATGCCTATCTTATGTGTCATTAGCTTATTGAGTTGTGAACAAGTAGACACAAGTGAGGTAAATAATGAATTATTCCACACAGTTTTAAGCATAAAATTATGTATGAATTTTAAGTCTTCAAATTACTTATTACTTATTTTAAAAATAAAGTGTCCTCTTCGATGTAAATTTTGTCAAAATAAGTCAAATAATCCGTTTAATGAAAAGGAAAAGGATCTTTACAACCCGAAAACAACACACGTTCCCTAATACCCAATGTCCAGAGTTTTGCTATATATATATATATGTATATCTTTAACATGTGACCCTCCCACACTCCTTCCTTCCTACCTGTCAAAGAAACACAAACAAAAACATATTCAAATTCTGAATCCCAGATCTTTGTTCTTCATTTGATCTGGTTTTATTTACTACTTATTACCAAATGGGTCCCCAAAATGTTGGAATTGTTGCTATGGAAATCTACTTTCCTCCTACTTGTATTCAACATGTAATTAATGCATCAGAGTTGTTGTTCTGCACAAGTATTTGTGTGATTTATTTTTATTGTATAGTTGGAATTTTTTATCTGTAACGTAGAAAATGCAAGTAGAACATGTTTGGGATTGCTTAAAAAAAAGGGTTGAAGTGTTTGTATAAATCAAACTGCATTAGCTTATTTTAGGTGAAATGAGCAGTTTTCATAAGCATGTGGGTAGACTGGTAGTTGATTGTTTTATACTACTTATTTGAGATGATCTGAAAGTTAGTTTTTGCTAACCATTTTCTCCAATTTTAATTGTATTTCTTAGTAGTTTAACCATGGGATAAAAAAAAGTCATCTAACTTGACACTTTTTGTGCCATCTTTTTCTTTTCCTATTCCGTCATCAAACTTTCAGAAAGTCGATCATTGTGTGTATTTTGTGACCATTTTACCCTTAGTTTTTCCAAATTTCGAAGGGTAAAATGGTCACTTTACATGGCAGAATAGTCATAAAATACACACAATCATCGACTTTTGAAAGTTTGATGACAAAATGGGAAAAAAATAAGATGGCTACACACAAAGACAAAAAGTGTCAAGTTAGATGACTTTTTAAATCATTAGCCCTATAACCATATCCAAACACTGTTTACTGAACTGCTTATTTTTAAGCTGGTTTTATACTTTTTATTATAAGCAGATGCATAACTAGAAATTAAAAAAGCAATTATCTGCAACACACTCTTAATTCAAATCTGTGCTTATCTGTTTAAATAATAAGTAGGTAACAACCTG